>NC_069403.1:110448217-110470717 GCF_026875155.1 Cherax quadricarinatus | reverse complement strand
CTAGGGACAAAAAATTCCTGTGCCTGAACCCTTCATCCCAGAGTATATAGTATCTCCAGTTTCATAGAGTTCTTATTTCCTTAAACAGCAACATTTTTATAGATACTTTATCCCCTAGTGCATTTTCAATTTTAGTAATTTCAGGAGCGTCTTCAATCTTGGAATTTATTAACCGGGGCTTTGCATCCTTTGAAGTTCGGCATTTTCGCGGCGGCGGGATTTTAATTAAATGCCTCAACTGGGTTGTTGCTGGTTTTCCGCGCCTGTCAACAAGAAGGCAATAGGGTGGAACCAAGGTCCACTACACGCTGATGAATCCAAGAAGATTGCTTTATTTTTTATCAAGGAGGATTTATGCGTTTGCTCTGAATCCTCTGTTGAATTGCTGAGGCATGATAGTTACATGGCGACTTTAGGAAGTCAGGAAGCAAATTTGCATATGTCAATATTCCTGCAATTGTACGTCTTTATGAGACACTCGTTAGAGAAGAGGCCCCCCAGCCACACTTACCTTACTTACATTTACTTAATGAACCATGATCAGTCTCCTGTTTGTAATGGACAGCCGACTCCATAGAAGTGTGAATTGGCAAACAAGTGCACATTCAGACAATGATAAGTCGATACAGATATGGGCACGGTCCGCCGGCGTCATGGTGGGGGATTACTGACCTTCCATTGTACTCATCAGATTAAGGTCCGGTTTAAGATGAGTCTTTAATTGCATATTAAAGTTATATTTAAATTGTGTTGCCAATGGTTATTTTTTTATTTATTCGGTCTCTTATTCTTCTTACAATATTTCAGTGGATTTTTGTACATTAATTTGCAGTTCATGTGTAGATCAACTAAAATAAGCTATAGTAAAGTACATTACTTTTTGCCTTGTCCACAGGTAAGATAACCCACTGGGTAAATAAACGACGAATTGTTTTTGATCTTCTCTTCCTTTATACTCCCTTTGAAAAAAAAGCAGCGAGGATGAGGTTGCATGCAAATAACTAGCGTCCAAAGAACATATTGTCTCTTTCTACTGGATTATCTTTCTTTGCTCGATGGGAGGGAAGCGAGCAAGGGTGAGTGAATCTTGGAATTAACCATGCAGTCGTTCTTCTCCAACCTCCTTCGGTTTACAGGGTTTTGAGGGGTTATGGTGAAGCATCAAGCGAATTAAAACTTAATCCTCTCTGCTGCCTCGATCTGCCAGACCTCACCTGGGCAGTGTTTTCATGTGTCGCCTCCAGTGCCAGACCTGCTTGGGCACTGTCAGCCACCACAAGCTGCCACCACTGCCAGTTTTATTTGGCAGAGTCAACCACCTGCTGCCTCCCTTAGGCAGAGGGCCACCACCACCTGGACGCCATGTGACTGCTAGACCTAGGCCTGGCCAGTGCGAACGAAAACCTGTTGGTGACCTTCATTACAGATCTCACTGAGAAGTGTCATCACAATCTACTGTCTCAGCGCCAGATCTCATCTAGAGTGTGTCCTCTCTATTGTCACTTCACTGCTGATTTCACCTAGGAAGTGTCATCATTGCCTGCAATCCTATTTGCCAAAACCTCATCTGCGCAGTGGAATCAGCACCAGTCACCTTCACTGTTCAGAACTTCATCTGTCAGTGTCAAAACAACCGCAGCTTTTTCCACTGCCGGGCTAACTGAGCAAAGCCATTACTTGGACATTTCTGCACTGAACCTCACCCAAACAGACATCACGGTCCTGCCCATCTTCACTGTCAGCCTCACTTTGGAAGGTGTCATCTTCCACTGACTGCCTTCACTGCTGTACCTCACCTGAACTGTTTGTCGTCCAACCTCTCACCCTCACCTGCTGGTCCTCGCCTAAGCAATATCCATCGACCACGTGCTGCCTCAGTGTAGGCTTCACTTGGGCAGTTGCATCACCACTTGCTGCCTTCAATGCAAGTTCACCTAAGCAGTGTCATCACTACCTGCGTTCCTTAAGGTCAGTGTACGATCAGCTGGGGCTGTAGTTGTTACGTTGGATTACCTGGTTGACAAGCCCTGATCCACGGGAGACTTGATCAAGGGACTGGGTTTCGTGGTGACACTGACCTCGCACCGACTAGAGCTGAGTTCAAGTAGATGGTACTGTATAGCAATCTCGGCCAACATATCAGGAATTTCATAATTCAGTGTGCTAAAACTAGAAAATATATTTCAATTCTTTACATATTTTCTAAGTAAATAGTTTTACTGGGCACACTGGAATAAATTTTAATATTTGACGTTTGTTTTAATTTATAATAGTTAAAAATTATTTTTTTTATTATTGGTGTTCCTATTACCATCGTACTGTAGTATATTATTAAGAAATTTAATTGGCCAAATGGGTCCTAATTCGTATTGGAAAAATAGAATAGGAAGTCAAATGTTTATTGGAAGAAATATTGTAACACTGATTGGTGGTTCCTGTAAACCCCAAAATCTGGGCTTTTACGATTTATCAACGATTTGTCCCTATGTCATAATTCCAGTCGATACTAAAGGTAATCTACTTTGGTCGCTTAAGCCAAAGCTTCCGCTGTAATCTCAGGATTATTAACAAGGTTATCCTAGTTAGCCAGAACCAAATAAAGGGGATATTCTCTGAGGTTCCAAGTTAAACACCCATGCTAAGGTTTAGTTGAACACCCGTGTGGGGTTCTGTTAACACCGTGCTGGTGTTTTGTTAACATCCCATGCTGGGGTTCAGTTAACACCCATGCTGGGGTTCAGTTAACACCGTGCTGGGGTTCAGTTAACACCCATGCTGGGGTTCAGTTAACATCCGTGCTGGGGTGGGTTCAGTATCACCCATGCTGGGGTGCTGATAACACCCATTGCTGGTGTTTCAGTTATCACCCGTGCTGGGGTTCAGTTAAACCACCCATGCTGGGGTTCAGTTACACCGTGCTGGGGTTCAGCTTAACACCATTGCTGGGGTTAGGTAACACCCGTGCTGGGGTTTCTAGTTAACTCCATTGCGGGGTTCAGTTAACACCCATGCTGGTGTTCAGTATCACCGTGGCTGGGGTTCAGTTAACACCCATGCTGAGGGGTTCAGTTAACACCCGGGCTATGGGGTCAGTTAACACCCATGCTGGGGTTCAGTTAACACCCATGTGGGGTTCAATTAACAACCCATGCTGGTGTTCGTTTAACACCCGTGCTGGTGGGTCAGTTAACAACCCGTTCTGTATTCAGTTAAACCCGTGCTTGGTGTTCAAGTTAACACCATACTGGTGTTCAGTTAACACCGTGCTGGGGTTCAGTTAACATCCCATGCTGGGGGTTCAGCTAACACCCATGATGGGGTCAGTTAAACACCATGCTGGGTTCAGTTAACACCCATGCTGGGGTTCTTTTAAACACCCTGCTGGGGTTCAGTGTGTTAAGAACATAGTCAGTTGGTCCCTGGGTTTTATAATTGCTTATCGTAACAAAAAACTTTGTAGTTAGTACTCACGTCAGAGGAAAAAGGAATTTTCTTAGTTTTATTTAATTTATTCACTAATCATAATAATCACTTAAATTCACCTTCTCATATTTTGCACTATGAGTTGAATTACTTTTACCATTCCTCATTAAAAACAACACAGTACTGGGTTTAGTATTTACAAAATGGCACTGAGCGAGTCATCGAATGATATTAGTATAGGCACATGCAAGGCGTTGCCTAAAAACTCTAACACATTAATAGATTTCTTATGATAGGGTTACGTTACAATAAAGTCCTCATTACACTACAAGAGGCTTGCTCACTTGGCTTCACTTTCTCTAAGAGTTCTCAACGCCTTCTCAACCCGAGATAAGTCTTAGCAGTAAGCTCCGAAAATTCCTGGGTTTTCTAGGGAGGCGCCGGAAAGGTGGTTTAGAAGGTGGATTACTTCCCTCGACCCTTCCTGGTCCAAGGAAGGTATGAACTGAACTCTGTGAGAGCTTTACCAGCCCCACTTTGTCTCGGTCGGAGGTGCAGAGGGCTTGAGCAGCTGAAACACTACTGGTGCTTGGCTGGTCACAGCAGTTGACATAATATTAAACGACCTACCTAAATACAAAGCTAAGTAATACGACCGATAATTTAGAAAGTCGAGTGAAGCCAATTTTAGCTACTAATGGAATTACTCCTGAATATAATATTAAATGAAATAGCAAAAATAACATGTTAAAGACATACCATTGTGATAAGTACAGTACTTAAAATGAACAAGAGTAAGTTGTAACATCCTCCCCACGACCCAAATGTCGCACTGACAATAGGACAAAAAATAATCTGAATCTTTTAGATACAGTAGAAGAATGAAATACCCAATATAGCAGACTGAAACATTCACCGCCAATTCGTCCAGACAATCTTCTTGTGTTTCTGAAGGTATTCAAGGAGGATATGTGAGACGACAGAAATCTGCCTCAATACAGAATTGGGTTTCTCTTGGCCTTTGGTGCCCACCGACATGCCCCATTTTTTTTACTGTCTCTTAGTAAATGTAAGGGACACACAACTGGTCTCCAAGCTTATCCTCCGTAAACTAAACTGTAAACCGTACCACTCATTACATAAATGTAGGCAAAAAGGAAATATTTTTCAGGCGGTTAAGTTAGAACAAGGCCATATTGGTTTGCAAAACTGGTTTAAGGGCGGACAAAGCATCGCAATTCCATTATGTTTGCCCTTTATATGTAGGATTTTTAATAGAAAAAGGTTGAATTCTAAGGGCCCACCTTCTGTATTCTGGCATTCTTAGCCTTCATGGTATTAATGAAGGTCCAAAAGGGTTGTGTCTGAGTATACTGTAATCTGATGAGGTGTACGTTCCCAAGTAAACTTCAAAATGCTCGAGAGAGATAACCAGGGCTAAAAGTTTCTTTTTCTACAGTTGCCTAATTCTTTTGGTGTGGTTTAAAGGTGGAGAATAATAACATATGCGGAGTAGTATATCAGAAGAGTGGGAGGACTGAGGATAGAGTAGTACTTGATCCAACAGCATAACTGCTTGCATCTATCTGTAACCAGGAAGCGAAAGTTAAAATCAGGGCTTTTCAATACTGGAGAAGGTTCAATAAATCGCTTTAACCTATTAAAAGCCATTATTACATTCCTCAGACCAAGCAAATTTAATTTTTAGAACTAGTTAGCGCGGAAATGGGGGGCGGCTACGGGTGAACTGTTAGGCAGAATCTTCTTATAATACCCCAGCCATTCCAAAATCTCTGCAACCCCTTTTCTGTCTCTTGTTAGGAAAGTCTTCAATGGCTCTCACTTTGCACTGATGGGTGCCACCGTCCTGACCTATATTGAAGCCCAAATAACTTAATCATTGCTTGTCCAGATTGCATTTGGACAAATTGATAGTAAAATTATAAGCATTCTAATTTCTTTAAAAAGAGCCTCCAGACGGATAAATGTGGAACTCCACTCTTCACTAAAGACTACTAGGTCGTCGAGGTAGGCTTTCTCAACCCCCTCAAGGTTATATAGTAAGGTCATTCATAAGTCGCTGGAAACGTGGATGGCTCGCGTTGCACAACCCGAAAATGGGGTATCCAAGTAGTTGAATCAAGCCTCTCATGCACTGTAATATTGCTGATATGTCCCGAGAGCTCGGTCGTCAGGGGGCACTTGATAGGTAGCCTCGCAGTTAAGTCCAGCCGCTCCATTACTTGCTCCGGCAACATATCGTTTAACTCAATCTACCCTAGCAAAGGGTAACCAATCAGTGAAACTGTGACGGAATTCACCTTTCTTTAATTCCGTACACATTCGGTAGGTTGATATGTTCCATTGACTTTGGGACTAACACACAAGGTGAGGCCCATGGCCTTTTTGCTTCGTTCTATTAGTCCATGGGTCAGAAAAAGTCGTTTTCCTCCTTTAGTAGCTTGGTGTTTATAGGGCTTAAGCGAATAAGGGGACTGCTTTGATGGGTGCTGCTCTTGGACATCCACGTCGTGTGTCCCTAACGTGCAACACTTAGTATATCGCCCAAACAATGATGGGTACTTCAAAATCACCATTTTTCACTTCTTTGGCTCGGGTCACAGGCCCGATCTTTTAAAAAATCGTTCAGGGGATCGTAGAACTTGAGTGTTTCTAAGACGGACTTCTATTCCTTTGGAGCAGTCCTCCAAATCCTCTGCTTCTTGCTGGGACTCTAGAAGAATGGCAGCGGTCGGGGCTAACCCTCCATAATATTTCTTCAATTGGTTAACATGGTATGTATGGTCTGATTTCTTTTTCCCTGGGGTACGAACCAGGTAATTCACTTCACTCAGTTTTTTAATGACTTCCAAAGGTCCTTCATATCTTGGTTTCAGTGCATGTCCGGGCATGAATTTTTGAGCCAATACTTTATCTCCGATGTTGAAAGAGCGAGAGGCCGCATGTTCATCATGTCGTAGTTTCATTTTAGCCTGGGCTTTCTTCAAGTTCTCTGCGGCTAGGTTCCTCGTGAAAGTGAGGTGTTCCTGCATCAAAGCCGGGCATACCTGAACTGACGGAGTACGTCTTCCGGTCCATACATCTTTCAATACTGCGAGGGGTCCACGTACCGTATAACTATATATCAACTCAAAAGGGCTATACCCTAGACTTTCCTGCTCGCTTTCCCTTACGGCCAGGAGAAGGAAAGGAATGCCCTCGTCCCAGTCTTTACTGAATTGTTCACAGTAGGAACGCATCATCACCTTCAATGTTTGATGAAACCGTTCCAATGCTCCTTGGGACTGGGGCCTATAGCTCGTAGCGAGGATAGATCTTACACCAAGGCGTGACATGGCCTCCTTGAAGATTTTTGAAGTGAAGTTTGATCCTTGATCAGACTGGATCTCACGAGGCAGCCCTACCTGTGAGAAAAACTTTATTAAAGCGCGGACTATTGCGCGAGCATTTATTTTCCTCATGGGAATGGCTTCGGGGTAACGGGTGGCAGAATCCATTATAGTGAATAGGTACTGATTCCCCGCCTTGGTCCTGGGAAGTGGACCTACGCAATCGATGATTAAACGGGAAAAAGGCTCGCCATCTGAGGTGATAGGACAGAGAGGAGCTGGAGGCGGGGTATGAGCAGGTTTACCGATGGTCTGACAGACCCGGCAACTGCGAAGATGTTCCACCACGGTTTCCCGCATTCTAGGCCAAAAAAAGTATTTTGACAACTTTACCATAGTTTTCCTTACTCCTAGATGTCCTCCCATTGGACTATTATGGGCGACCTTCAATGCAAGCTCACGATAAATCCTAGGCAGGATTAATACATGCTTGGCCTTGGCAAAAGGTGCCCCTAGAGAATGTCTTCTGGTGGATTTCTTCATAAGTATACCCTACTAGAATAAACACAGTCCTCTAGTTTCTCGGCCTCTTCTTCCGTTATCAACAGCTTTCTTACTTTCTCCAACGAGGGGTCTTCCATCTGTGCTTGGATTAGATCTTCAGGTCTAAACTTTTTAGCACCTAAAGAATCTAAAGTTGATTCTAGCCCTGCAGACACAGACGTCGCATCATTGGGCCAGTGGGTCGCACTAAACAATAGGTTCAAACCCAGATCAGCTTTGTCCTCTTCCTCCTCTGTTGATTCAGGAGTTAACCTGGTCGTTGCCATGGACCTAGTGACAACTCCCAGCGGAAATAATGATAGGTCCTTCCTATGAGCCTCAATCACGTAATCCTCTCCCGAGGTATTTTCTATCACCAGAGGTTCTTTCTTGATTCCTTCGTAGCTTAGGTCATTTCCTATCAGTAGGTCAGCAGACTTAATAGGAAATCCTTCATCTGATATACCGACAGTCGCATATCCTTTATAGCAACCCAGGTCTAGGTATATCCTATGGAGGGGAACTCTAGAAACGGCTCCTCCATAAGCCTCCAGAAGTGCATCTATCTTGGTATAAGTGCGGTCAGACAAAGAGAGGATTCCCTTTTTTAACAATGTCAAGTAACTCCCCGTATCCCTATAGGTTTTAACAGGCACCACTTGGCACTCGTCAATACCAGCTTTTTCCTTTTGAAAAATATGGGCTCATTGCCTTTTCAATTTCTTGCCCCGAGATGGCCCTCGTCTCTGGTCATCTCAGTGAAGCAGTCTTCGGTCCTGCCGGCTCTAGATCCGCCTGTAAACATCCCTGCGTGTGGGCTACTGAAGACACCATCTGCACAGGAGCACCTTCTCGATACTTATATTTCCTATCCCTTTCCAGCTGATAACATTGGTTTCTCACATGACCTCTCTTTTGGCAATATGAACAGGACAAATTCTTCCTGACTTTATACACCTCCTGGTTCTGTCGTGGTTGAAACCGGTCACCATTGCATGGCTTATCCAGGGTTCGAGAGGTCACTGCTTCTGAAGGAAACTTTTGGCGAGGTTCTGTTCTTGACTTAACTGGTCGAACCTTCTGGCCCAATTTTACTGCTTCTTCTCTGGATGTTCTATCACGGATCAGCTGGCTGGAGATCTCGTAGCGATCGGCCAGTGCAGCGGTCTCCATCACATCAGGTGTTGGACGGTCGATCAGGAACTTCCGCAAATCTCCAGATATAGAATTATAGAAGTCCTCTTGTAGTATTAATTGGGTTAAGCTGCTTACGGTGTTGCTTTGTGAGGCTCTTTGCCACCTCTCGAAAGCTACCTTCTTCTGCCTGGCGAAGTCCACCCAAGTTTGCCCTGGTAACCTTTGCAGAGTACGGAAGGCTTGCTGGTAGCTCAAAGGGAGTAGATCATAGGTCTCCAGTATGACCTTTTTGACGGAGTCATATTGTATGTACTTTTCGTAAGGCAAAGCCGCGGTACATTCTCGAGCTTTACCAGTCAGCGTCGTATGCAACAAGACAGCCCAGAAATTTTGGGGCCACTGCATAGCTCGAGCCTGATTTTCGAACGTATCGAAGTACGTGTCCAGATCAGACTCGCAAAACTTGGGCACCAAAGATGCTGCTTTATGAATGTCGAAAATATTTCTGGGGCCTCGGGCCTCACAACTCCTTCCCTTTGCCGCTGACGTTCGTAGAGTATGGTGTCCCTCTCGAACTCTTCTGCATTCAGCCCCCTTTGGGCTTCTTTTTGGGGCCATTTGAAAGTAATAAGGCGCCCCCATTTTTTCAAACGGCTCGTATGGGGGCCCAATGGGTAGCGGAGGAGTTTGGAGATACAAGTTTTCCCCCGCCTTTCCCTGGGTCGAGCACCTGGGCTGGTTGCTTCTTGTACCAGGGTCGGAAAACTGGGCGATTAGATGCCCCAATTTCAGGCCCCTCCCCGGGATGCCGCTCCCCAGCAGCTCCTTTGTTTCTGGCTCCCCACTCACCAAGGGTGGGGAATTTGGGAAAGGGCCCACCAAGATAAAGTCCTTGTGCCCAAGCGGTAGGTCCAATTTTTTTCAAATTTGGAGATATTAGACTTGCCCTCAGTATCGTCAATGTCATCCACCCCCCCTTTTTCCCGGAAACACTGTGCTCAAAATAATCGAGGGGTCTGGGCGGGTAATATTTGTAACTTCCTCCATACTACGGCAATTTGCCACCTTCTGAATTTTTAAAGACTTCAAGTCTTCCCAAAGGGTTTTAATCACATTTTAAACGGTATTTGGCCTCCATATTTTAATTTTTTATGGTCCCCTGAACCGCTCACTTTCATGGATTGGCACTTCTTCCTAGGGCTGATTTTTCCCTCCACCCCCTTTGGGTCAGAGAGCGAATCTCGGACAGGCCCCCCCTTTGGGTTACAAACATAGTCATTTGGGTCCCGGGGTTTAATGTTTTCCCGTAACAAAAACTTAGTACTCTGGGTACTCATTCAGGGGAAAAAGGAAATTTTCTTTTTTTTCTATTTAATTTATTAATAATCATAAAATCACTTAAATTACCTTCCTTTTTTGCATTGGTTTTTAGAAAACTTTTCCCCATTCCTCATTAAACAAACACAGTACGGGGGTTTAGATTAAAAATGGCTCTATGAGTCCAAAATTTTAGTATAGCACATGCACGGCGTTCCCTTTAAAAACTCTAACACATTAATAGTTTTTCTTATGATGGGTTTTCACTTTACAATAATCCTAACACTACAGGGGCTTGCTCACTTGGCTTAATTTCTTAAAGCTTCTAAAACCCCCCTTCCCAACCGAGATAAGTCTTAGCGTAACTCCCAAAATTTTCCGGGGATTTTCTAGGGGGGCCCGAAAGGGGGTTTAGAGGTGGATACTTCCCCTCGCCCCTTCCCTGGCCCAAAGGGAAAGGGAGAATGAACTCTTGAGCTTACCAGCCATTTTGTCTGGGGGCGGAACGGGGGTTGGCAGCTCGAAACACCTACGGTCTTGGCCGGGGTCACCAAGTTGACACAAATTAAACGACCTACCAAATAAAAAGCTAAAAATACACCAATAAAAATTATAAAGTCGAGTAAATCCATTTTAGCTACTAATGGAATTACTCCTAAATAAAATATTAAATAAATAAAAAAAATAACATGAAAAGTAACCATTGTGTAAAAAAACAGTATTTAAAAATAAACAAAAGGGTGTAACATTCAGTTAACACCCATGCTGGGTTTTTCCCCCAAGGGGGCCCCGGGGGGTCATTAACCCTTTGGGGGTTTCATTAACACCCGTTTTGGTGTTCATTAACACCCGGCTGGTATTCAGTTAACCCCCATGCGGTGTTCGTAACACCTGGGTGTTCAGTTAAACCCGTGCTGGTGTTCTTTAATTTAAGATTACTTTATTTATTTAATGTGGCGTGGTTTTTTTTCCTGCCAACTTTTAGAATTTTCATTTGTCTATTAAATGATCTGCCACTTCTCCGACCACTGCATCATCTATTCAATTTATCTGGAGTGCTCAATGTCCTCATTAGAATAATTGGGCCCCATTTTGAAGTCATCAGCAAACTTGTTATGTCGTATTTATCTTTTTTCCCTTTTCCCTTTTTGTAAAATTTTAACAAAAACGGTTTTAACACTGACCCCTGAGAAAAACCCCTTTTGACGTGCCCCAAATTTTGATTTTCCCCATTTATGCAAAATGGGGGGTAAGTTTTTTGGTCTATATTGGGGAAACCAAGGTGAGGGTTTTCTCATGAAAAACTCGGGCTTTTATTTTTTTTTCATTAATTTTTCAATTAATTTTTGTTTTTTTTTCCTCATGCAGCTTTTTTTTGTTTTTTTGAAAGTTTTTTTTGTGTTTATTGAGTTGTGGTGCCCCCTCTTCCCCCCCGGGAAAAACTGTTATAAAAAAAATTATCAACTTTTTTTTCCGTTGAAAATTTTATCATTTTCAAGGACTGAAACGTCTACAAGTAAATATGAAAGTACACAAGTACATTAACACAGACAATTTACACATAACCCCCAACACAGTATTTCCTCGTCCCCTCTAACATCTAATTCTTTGCAATATAGTACTTTTGAATCCAAAATTGTCACACCACTGTTCACCGCTATCACATTTTCCTCTCTTTCCTTAAAAATTTAAAAATTTACAGGAAATATACCGAAATAAAAAATTGGTTACGTAAATTCTTTTTTTACATCTCCCACAAAGTGTCTCCCACAATGGTATTTATGTTCCCCAAACAATTTATTGACTAAAATTTTCCCAAACGTTTTCATTAACATATCGCAGGAACCACACTCTCTCACCCCACTAAAAAATCTTTTAATTGATAGTCTTCACGGGAAAAATAATTTATTGACAAAATAAATTTTAAACAGCGCTCCGAACTGCGTTTATTCATTGTTGTTGCTTGCTGACTTAGAAGTGTGTTTTTTCTGTTTTTGAACTTTTTGCAAAATTATGTTGATGCACACATAACCTTCATCTTTCTAAACCCAGCCAATTATTCATTACTTATATTTTGTCTTTTCCATCACTCTGTCAGTCACAATTTTGACATACATTGCTTGGTATAATCAACAGACAATGGACAAACACTATTTTCTCCTAACATTGTCCAGCAGTTGTGAACTGTACCAGAAACAAAGGCTGTTCGTTATTTTTGTTTTCTTTTCACTTATTGTTGATATTCATGTCCGAATATAAATCATCAATAATGAACAGATGTATATTACAAGATATTCATGGTGGTGAAGGGATAAATGTCTGCGATATCCCAGGCACTGTAACACTTACCAGTTTAACACAGTCCAGTAAAATAATAATAATCTATGTGGATAGTGTTAAAGGTTTCACTTCAGACTGTCAAGTTAAGTCATTATAAAAAAAAGGAAAAAAATCCAAGACTCCGTCGGGAGTCGAACCCGAGTCTGCTGTTTTAAAGACAGCCGTGCTGACCGCTGCACCACAGAGCCGTCATGTTTAGAGATGGAGTTTTACTATATAGCTCAATGGGGTACTAGTTAGCAGTGCTTCCCTCTCTGTTAGCACCGACATGGGCGGTACTAGTGACCAGTGCTTCTGACAATGCTAGCACCAACGTGGATGGTACTAGTTACCACTGTTTCCCTCCCTGCTGGCACCGACATGGTACTAGTGACTAGTGCTTCTCTCCCTGCTAGCACCAACGAGGAAGGTACTAGTGACCAGTGCTTCTCTCCCTGCTAGCACCAACGTGGAGAGTACTAGTGACCAGTACAGAGAAATACAAGACAAACTGAGCAACATACAAGGACAGTTCAGGTGCAGGAACTAAATCAGGTGGAAGAACTCAGTCAGGTGAAGAAACTAAGTCAGATTGACTATCTGTAATCCATTTAAATAACAGTTTTTTTTTTTGTAAGACAGTCTGAGGAACGACCTGTAATGTTGCCTCGTTAGTTGTTGCTTAAGATGGAAGGCTGACAACAGACGGAATGTAAACGACAACTGCAGGTCAAAGGTGTTTCCCTAAGGTGCATAACAGCTAAAAGGTTAACTGAAGGTCTACCTTAAGTGTGAAGTTTAGGTGATGATTTAAAGTAGACTACAAGTGTGAACAACAAGTGTGAACTACAAGTGATAGTAATGGTGTGAGGTGAACTTCAAGTGGAAATATAATGGAAGATACAGGACAGTTGATGTCTACAAACCTTCAGTGTTGCTGCTACATCATGTTTCCCCTATTTTCACTACCTTTTTTGATCTTCCTTTTCTTGTTCTTGTTCTTGTTCTTGTTCTTCTTCTTCTTCTTCTTCTTCTTCTTATTATTATTATTATTATTATTATTATTATTATGTATTATGATATCATGATGATGATGATGATGTACTTTTATTAAGACTGATGAACTGAACATATCTATTCCAGGTTAAGGGACTGATTATCACAAACTCACAATCTTCCATCGTTGTCTGAATTGGACTGAATAAGCAACGTTTTCTAAACCATTTATTCAAACTGGCTCCGTTACGTCGACGTGATTCTCATTATAACTCCCAGGAGATTTCAACGTATGAACATTTCCCAACACAAGCTTAAACCAGTTTAGAGTCCTCTATCAGCTCACTCTCCAATAGGAAGTTCAATGGCACTCTACCTTTCCTAACATTCTTCCTTTGCAAATCTGTTCCATGAAATACGTGTCAAAGTCTACCACCAATCCTACTAATCAGCGCGATCTTCTCCACTACTATTCTTACAAGGACTAAACGTTCAGTATTCTCAGAATCCTTCCTTGTCCTCTCAGCATCTGCACCAGTGAATTATTCCACAAAAACGCTCTTTCCTACACAGATTATTTCTAAACTCTAAGACCTTCATCGTTTCATTAGAATTTTTTTTCTATCTTATTGTATTTTTGTAGTAATAATACACTACTCTCTCTCTCTCTCTCTCTCTATCTCTCTCTCTCTCTCTCTCTCTCTCCCCTCTCTTCTCTCTCTCTCTCTCTCTCTCTCTTCTCCTCTCTCTCTCTCCAACTCTCTCTCTCTCTCCATCTCTCTCTCTATGATATGATCATTAGATCGCGGTTCTTGAGTAATACATCTTTACTACAGTACTTGAATTATTTATTAATATAATGAATCCAAGGGGGAAGCGCTAAACCCGTAGGATTATACATGCGCCTGTGGGGGGGGATGGAGGTATAGGGTTTAATTCGGGTGAATTGGAGCACACATCAGTTCCCTAGATAAAGAGCCTTACTAGACATTCAAGGAACCTTCCTGAGGGTCCTAGTACTTGAAATACCGGAGAGATCTGGAATTCGTAGAGCAGAAACCATCCCCACCTCCCTCGTCCCTTGTACATGAAGCCATTCTCGTTAATTTAAGTGAGGCAAGATAGCAGCCTCGTGGCCGTCAGCTCACGGTTCTTATGTCACCTCTCTCCTGTTCAACCCACTTTTCTTCTGATGAAAATGTGTTCCCGACGTGATCAGGTTCATTTCAGTTGACGGTAGTGTTTGTGAGAGGTGCTACCCTGTACGGGGTGAGGAGAAGGATGGTTGATTTATTAGGTGTGTTCTGACGTCTGTAAGAGGAGTATTATGGTTGTATTTTCTCCCCTGCACTTATATGTGTATTAATTTAATAAAAAAAACGGGGATTAAGCCCTCAGTATATTATAAGTGTTCACAAATATCAGTATATCATTTCAGTAGATTAAGTGAAAAACTAGACAACATTTGACATCTGGGTAATCTTATCTGTAGGACGTTTCGCCATCCAGTGGCGAAAACGTTCTCTACAGATAAGATACTCAGATGTTGCACATGTGTCTATTCTTTATTTCTTCGCAATAATGTATAAAATACACGTACATTAATCCCCCGTGTTTCCTAAACGCTGAAGGATGTCTTTGAGTGTCACCTTCAGTTTACCAGGAGACCCAGCAGGAGGTGCAGGTGAGCCTGGAGTTGGATTATGAACTTTGCAGCACCTACTTCACCTGGGTGTTACTGTGATTTCCAGTATTCCCAGCTCACCCTAATTAGTAAGCGGCTTACCGTTTATGAACTACTGTTGCACGTTCCATTATATTTATAAGAAATTTTAACCATCAGCGGTACTTTTATAACACGTGGAGAGTCTCCATTGAGAAAGTAACTGTTAGTTTGTCTCTGAGGATTGGCACGAAATTTCCTTACAACTGTTACCTTGAAAGGAAGTGGATGGTGCTAGATGCTGAGGAAGAGGATGGTTGCCTAGATGTGAGGAGAGGATGGTGCCTAGATGCTGAGGAAGACGTGTTGATCCAAGAATTGGAAGCCACCTTCTTTTCCTAAGATTAATTCTGATAGCATTGCATCCCAGGCGTTGAATGATCTTAAATATTTAGCGCTTCTCTGTGAAATTATAAGAATATTGATAATATAAAATAATTAATAATAATAATAATAATAATAATAATAATAATTCAATAAATTCGTGTGTTTGAGGCTTCCAACGCCCCCCCTTTTCTCGTGCAATTTTTTGTTCAATGTTTTAAGGGAGTGTGTATGAGCAAGTCTTGTAGGGGATTATTTTATTGTAGTATATCACACAGAGTAACCAGTGCCAGTGACCTATAAGGATTCACTGCCAACTTGGGCTGATGCAAAGGTTGCAAACATACTAAAAGAATTTTTTTTAAGAGTGCATTTTTGTCTCGGAGTTGTTGTGTGTGGATGTGTGTGTGTGTGTGTGTGTGTGTGTGTACTCACCTAATTGTGGCTGCAGGGGTCGATATCATAGCCCGGGGCTCCGCCTCTTTCACTGGTCGTACTAGGTCCCTCCCTCCCTGCTCCGTGAGCTTTATCATCTTCTTCTTAAAGCTTGTTGGATCCTGCCTCCACCACCTCCCTATACAAGGACTATTCCACTTCTGAAAGCTCTGTGACTGAAGAAATACCTCCTATCATCTCGTGTCTAATCTGAGTCTTCAACTTCCAGTTGTGACCCTTGTTGGTGTGTCCCATTGTGAAACATTCTGTCCAGTCCACCTAATGTCGGAGTCTCTTCAGTTTTTTATATATATTTTTATATGTTGTTATCATTGTCCCTATATCCCTCAGTCCTCCAGTGTCTCAGGTCGATTCCCCTAACCTCTCCTCGTTGACCATGCCCATTAATCCGGACTAGTCTCGTAGGAAAACCTCTGCACTTTCTCTAATTTCTTGACGTGCTTGGCCAGGAGCTGGTTCCAGACTGGCTCTGCATACTCCAATATTGGCCTGATGTAAACGGTGTACAGAGACTTGAACGACTTAATGAGTTGTCTGAATGCTATTCTTAGATTTGCTAGTCGTCCGTTTGCTGCAGCGGTTATTTAGCTCATGAGCGCCTCAGATGTGTTCGGTGTTATACTTACCCTAAGATCATTTCCCTTGACTGAGATTTGTAGTCTTTGGCCCCCTAGACCCTATTCTGTCTATGGTCTTCTTTGCCCCCCTAGACCCTATTCTGTCTATGGTCTTCTTTGCCCTCCCCGATCTTCATGACTTACTTGGCGAGGTTAAACTCCAGGAGCCATTTCCTGGACCAGGGTTATAGCTTGTCCAGATCCCTTTGTAGTCCTGTCTGGTGCTCCTCTGATTGAATCTTCCTTATTAACTTAACATCATCTGAAAACAGAGACACTTCTGAGTCTAGTATCCGTGTGTCTCATTTACTTTTCCACAAACAGCACCGCCCTAGGACAACCTCGTTTTGTCACAGGCGCCTCTTCCGGACACCTCGTCACGATACCATTGATCGCTGCTGCCTTATGTGCAGGTATTCTCTGGTCATTGCAGTGTGTGTGTGTGTGTGTGGTGTGTGTGTTGTGTGTGTGTGTGTTATGTGTGTGTGTGTGTGTGGTGTGTGTGTGTGTGCATTGTGTGCTGTGTTTGTGTGGTGTGTGTGTAAGTTTGTGTGTGTGTATGTGTGTGTGGACGATCTTTGTGAAGGTCATTAAGGAGCTTGTCGATGTGAACTCAATATCTGGCTCTTGGTAGATGACTCGTGGTGGTAAGCAAAGACTCCCTGGTAGAAACCATTAGATTTCGTAGAGCAAAGAAATCTAGGCCTTATCTTACACCCCTTGGAATATTAATTAATGTCTTACAGCCAACACACCACTGAACAGGTCACAGCTGCCCTTCAACAAGAGCAAATCATTGCTTCCACTATTTGAACTCGCCTTGATGTCGCTTGGGTTTTAGGGCTTGGAACGAATACAAGACAACGCAGGAAGCATTACCCGCATTTCTATCTTCGTGTATTGCATCCAGTGAATTATTGAGTGAGATAGCCCCAGAACACTTGAATGATACTGTAGAAACTCATAACCCAATGTTTATCAGATCAGTGTGAGAGTGTGTCACAGACCTACTGGAGTTAACATGACTCACGAAATCGTAATGACACGATTGCAAACAAACCATACCACGGGCGGGACTGGAACCCGCGATCAGAGAGTCTCAAAACTCCAGACCGTCGCGTTAGCCACTGGACGGTCTAGAGTTTTGAGACTCTCTGATCGCGGGTTCCAACCCCACCCGTGGTATGGCTTTTTTTCTACTGGAGTTCTGTAACTGGTTGACAGCAGTAAGACAAGAAAGAGAGGGGTGGGTAAATTACATTTTCTTGGACTGTAAGAAGTCGTTTGACACAGTTCCACACAAGAGATTAGTGCAAAAACTGGAGGACCAAGCAGGAATAGCAGGAAAGCACTGCAATGGATCAGGAATGCCTGTCAGGAGTCAAACAGGGGTCATGGTACGCGGCGAGGTGTCAGAGTGGGCACCTGTGACAATTGGCATTCCACAGGGGTCAGTCCTAGGACCGGTGCTGTATCTGGTATTTGTGAACCAAATGACGGAAGGAAAAGACTCCGAAGTTGTCCCTGTTTGCAGATGATGTGAGTTGATGAGAAGAATTCAATTCGGACGAGGACAGGAAGAACTACAAAGGGATCAGGACCGGCTGACAGGCCTGACTGGTCCAGGCAATTGGCTCCCGGAGTTCAACCCCCGTCAAGTGCAATGTCATGAAGATTGGGGAAGGGCAAAGAAGACCACAGCCGGAGTACAGTTTAGGGGGACAGAGACTACAAACCTCACTCAAGGAAAAAGATCTTGGGGTGAGTATAACACCAGGCACATCTCCTGAAGCGCATATCAACCAAATAACTGCTGCAACATATGGGGCGCCTAGCAAACCTAAGACAGCATTCCGCCATCTTAATATGGAATCGTTCAGCACCCAGACACTGTTTATGTTAGGCCCATATTGGAGTATGCGGCACCAGTCTGGAACCCTCATCTAGCCAAGCACGTAGATAAACTAGAGAAAGTGCAAAGGTTTGCAACAAGACTAGTCCCAGAGCTAGGGGTATGTCTACGAGGAGAGGTTAAGGGAAATCGACCTGACGACACTGAGAGGACAGGAGAGGGCATGGGGGACATGATAACGACGTTAAAATACTTAGAGGAATTGACAAGGTGGACAGAGACAGGGTGTTTCCAGGAGGGACACAGCAGCAACAAGGGGACACTGTGCGGAAACTGAGAACAGATGTACGCAGGGATGTTAGGAAATATTTCTTCAGTCACGAGTAGTCAGTAGGATGGAAAAGTTTGGGAAGCGATGTAGGGGAGGCAGGATCCATACATAGCTTTAAGCAGATTTTGATAAAGTCAAGGTTGGGGAGAGTGCCCTAGTAGGACATGAAGATGGGGCCAGGGTTGGCTCGACCACTGCAACCTCAACTAGGTGGTACAAAAACACACATACAACCCACACACACACAAAAACCCCACACACAAACACACCACACACACACACAAACAAACACAAAAACACACAAAAAACAACACAAAAACACAAACACCAAACACAGACACAACACAAACACACCTTGAAAAATACGGAAAATAACCCGGGGTTTTTTGGGGAAAAACGTAAGGTAGAGAAAAACCAAAACGAAAAAACCAGGGCCAAAAGGGGATCGGAAGGGGGGGCCGGCCCACAATTTCGGAGTTCAATCCCAAAATAAAAGTCTAAGTTAACAAGAAGACCCCAACAGTACATCTTTCCAAAACTACAAAACTCACTGGAAAAAAAAATTTGGGGGATTAAAACAAAAACCCTCTGAGAATAACCAAATAATGGGAAGGGGGCCGAAATAAAAGCTTTCCGACTCAATTAGGAACAATTCAGGAATGTAAACCCGTGTCTTAGGCCCCTTTTGGGAGAGCGGACCAGGGGGAATTAGAAAGGGACGTAAAAAAAAAAAGGAAAGTGGAAAGGGCAAAAGCCCCCGAGAAAGGGTATGTCCTACGAGGAGAGGTTAAGGGAAATCACTGACACACTGGAGACCGGAGAGAGGGGGGGGACAATAACGACATACAAATACGAGAGGAATTGACAAGGGGACAAAGACAGGATTTCCGAGTTTGGAAACACAAAAAAGGGGACACTTGGAATTTAAGACACAGATGAATCCAAAGGGTGTTGGGTATTTTTCAGCCACAAAGTCAGAAGTGGAGTTTGGAAGGAGGGGGAGGAGGATCCATAATAGCTTTTAACAGAGGTTTGATAAAATAAGGTTTTAGGAGAGTGACCCAGTAGGGGGGGGGGGGAACCCCCCCCGCAACCTCCAAAGGGGTAAAAAAATTTTAAAAAACCCCAAAAACACCAAAACCACACAAAAAAAAAAAAAAAAAAAAACCCCCCCCCCCCCCCCCCCCCCCCCAAAAAAAAAGGGGGGGGGGCACAAAAAAAAACCAAACAAAACCCAAAAAACCCGGGGAACCCCACAAAACCAAAAAATACAAAAAAATAAAAAAAAAACCAAAAAAAAAAGGGCAAAAACAAAACCCCAAAAAACAAAAACCCCAAAAAAAACCCAAAAAACAATAAAAGGGAACAGAAAAACCCCAAAGGGGGGAAACCCCGAAACCCCCCGGGAAAAGGGGGCCCCCCCCCCCCCCCCACAAAAAAAAACACAAGACACAAAACAAACCCACCAAAACCCCCCCCAAAAGAAAAAAACACACCAAACTTTAAACACCCACACAAGAACAAAAACAGGCCCAACAAACCAACACTACAAGGACGGGAACCGGGAAACACCCCAAAAATCACAACACCACCACCCCCACACCAACCCATTTTTGGTTTTGTGAACGACATGACGGAAAGGGAAATGACTCTGAGGTGCCCCTTTTTGAATGACGTGAATTGTGAAAGTTTTCACTCGATCGAAGACCAGCAGAACTACAAAGGGATTAAGGTGCAGATGTCCGAAATTGGCCCCTGGGTTCAATCCACCTAGTGCAAAGTCATGAAGATTGGGAAGGGCAAAGAAGGCCGCCAGAACGGGATTACAGTCCTAGGGGGTCAGAGACTACAAACTTCACTCAAGGAAAAAGATCATTTGGGTGAGTATAACACCAGCACATCTCCTGAAGCGCAACATCAACCAATAACTGCTGCAGCATATGGCGCCTAGCCAACCTTCAGAACAGCATTCCGACATCTTAACTAAAGGGAATCATTCAGGACCTGTAACACCTGTTATGTTAGGCCCATATTGGAGTATCGGCACCAGTTTTGGAACCCACACTCTAGGCCAAGCACGTGAAGAAACTAGAGAAATGAAAAGTTTGCAACAAGACTAGTCCCGAGAGCTAATAGGTATGTCCTACGAGGAGAGGTTAAGGAAATCAACCTGAAGACACGAGGACAGGAGAGACAGGGGGGACATGATAACGACCTACAAAATACTGAGAGGAATTGACAAGGAGACAAAGAAACAGGATTTCCTAGATTGACACAGTACCAAGGGGACACAGTTGGAAGGTCTTGACAAGACACAGATGAATCACAGGGATTTTATAGAAGTATTCTCAGCCACAGAGTAGTCAGGAAGTGAATAGTTCGGAAGTCGATGTAGTGGAGGCAGGATCCATACATAGCTTAAGCAGAGGTATGTAAAGCTCACGGCCAGGGAAGTGACCTAGTAGCGATCAGTGAAGAGGGAGGGCCAGGAGCTCGGACTCGACCCCCGCGAAACCTCAACTAGGTGAGTACAACTAGGTGAGTCCACACACACACACACACACACACACACACACACACACACAGACACAGCATCACACACAACACACACACACACACACAACACACACCCACACTCACACACACAACACACACACTCAGACCAGCAGACACACACACACACACACACAACCACACACACACACACACACACAACACACACAACATACACACACACACACACACACATAAACACAGACACACACAGTTACTCTGTGCGCTTTTTGTTCTTTCATTTAAAAGTGTATCGTATTTATTTTCAGTATATTATGAGAGTTTTATTAACAATTCATATTACCATTTTATTATGAAGAACATTTTTATATGAGAGGAAACAAGTTTCATAAGTTTATTAAAATTCATTAATCATTTAGATTTAGATCACATACTGAGAAATTACTTTTAGTTTAAGAAAAAATAATAATGTTGAGAATAAAAATCAATCCTTCTCAAACTATTTTGCAATATTCTGTAGACAACTCGGCAACAGCTGCATCACGGTGGGACTGAATGTTCTCAATAATGTGCATTTTCTCCAAATAATTTTTTTGGGTTTCAGGTGCTAAAACATCGCTGTTGTCTTTTGACTATATTCTTCCGCCTAAATATGGCACACATCTCGCTCTCACCAGGAATCTCGTTTTAGCGAAACGCTCGGTTAACTTTTGAGAATAACCATGTACGTTATTCAAGTTCACTTTTTATAAACGTCCGTGCCATTAGTGGATATGAGAATTTACTTCCATTTTCACCGCCTAATGCGCTTACTCCTGCCTGACCGCCTCGATGATGTACATTTTCCCCTTACGACCTCCACTACTCTTTGTTTAACCTTCCTCATGCGCACATTGCTCTCTGACCTTGGCATATTCCCTTCTTAGCACTCTCACTCTGCAGTGTTGTATGACACTTTCGCTATTATAAATAACTGACAATTCGTCTTACTCTGAAACGCCGCCAAATGCTTGCTGAAGCAATTTCAATTTAGCCGTTATACTGAAGGCTTGGAACAGAACTCTAACACAAGTTGTTTTTTCTCTCAAAATTCCTTTCTGTCAGACAAAAGATACAAAATGCAGTGACGTGGAAAAAAATGCTCATCTAGAACCTCAACCGAATAATCGACCGCACTGAAAACTCGCCCCAGGCTAGTTAACAAAAGAGTGTATTACAACACTGCGTAAAAATCACACCGACATTCACCCTCTATGCAAGCAAAAGTTATTCAAGCTCCTATCATTGCACCTCGAATATTATATTGAAAGCTCGGGGTGAGAGTAAGAGGCTAGATGAGTTACAAGAAATGTCATCAGTAAGAGAAGTAGGCTTCATTAATTAGACAAGGAGGTATTTAGGTAAAATTCACCTGGTTGGTAGAAAGATGGGCTGAGAGAGAGAAAAGTAACGAGAATAGATTACGAGAGAGACATGGATAAATGTTTTTAATGAAGTGTTTAAGAGAATAGCAAATATTATTGGCTATCGGAGGTGGATGCCGGGAGGTAAGTGGAGCGATTGGTGGGCATGACAAAACAAAGAAAGAGGACAATGTA
>NC_069403.1:110429417-110447717 GCF_026875155.1 Cherax quadricarinatus | reverse complement strand
CTGCCAAACCCCCCTTTTGCCTCATTAACGAGAATGGGTTTTATGTACGGGGCGGGGAGGTGGGGAAGGTTCGCTCTACGAATACCAGAACTCTCCGTATTTCAAGTACTGGACCCCTCAGGGAAGGTTCCTTGATGCTAGTAAGGGGCTCTTGATCTAGGGAACTGGATGTGTGCTCCAATTCCCTGAATTAACCCTGAATACCTTCCATCCCCCCCACAGGCGCTGTATAATCCTACGGGTTTAGCGCTTCCCCCTTGATTATTATAATAATAATAATTCAAGTACTGGAGTAAAGGATGTATTTACTCAGAGAACCGTGATCTAATGTTCATTCATAGAGGGATAGATGGAGAGAGAGAGAGAGAGAGAGAGAGAGAGAGAGAGAGAGAGAGAGAGAGAGAGAGAGAGAGAGAGACAGAGAGAGAGAGAGTAGTGATATTATTACTACAAAAAATACAATAATGATAGAAAAAAATTCTAATGAAACGATGAGGGTCCTAGAGTTTAGAAATAATCTGTTGTAGGAAAGAGCGTTTTTCGTGAAATAATTCACTGGTGCAGATGCTGAGAGGACGAAGGAAGAAGTCTGAGATGACTGAACGTTTAGTCTTGTAAGAATAGTAGTGGAGAAGATCGCGCTGATTAGTAGTATTGTGGTAGACTTTGACTCGTATTTCATGAACAGATTTGCAAAGGAGAATGTTGAGGAAAAGTAGAGTGCCATTGACTTCCTATTGGAGAGTGAGCTGGATAGAGGACTCGACCTGGTTAAGCTTGTGTTGGAATGTTCAGACGTTGAATCTCCTGGGAGTTATAATGAGAATCTCGTCGACGTAACGGAGCCAGTTTGAATAAATGGTTTAGAAAACGTTGCTTATTCAGTCCAATTCAGACAACGATGGAAGATTGTGAGTTTGTGATAATCAGTCCCTTAACCTGGAATAGATATGTTCAGTTCATCAGTCTTAATAAAAGTACATCATCATCATCATCATGATATCATCATCATAATAATAATAATAATAATAATAATAATAATAAAGAAGAAGAAGAAGAAGAAGAACAAGAACAAGAACAAGAACAAGAAAAGGAAGATCAAAAAAGGTAGTGAAAATAGGGGAAACATGATGTAGCAGCAACACTGAAGGTTTGTAGACATCAACTGTCCTGTATCTTCCATTATATTTCCACTTGAAGTTCACCTCACACCATTACTATCACTTGTAGTTCACACTTGTTGTTCACACTCGTAGTCTACTTTAAATCATCACCTAAACTTCACACTTAAGGTAGACCTTCAGGGAGGCGTAGGGCAAAATCCCTAACTCGGTTATTTACCGTCCGATTTTGTTCTGTTTTGGTACACAAACAAAGGTTCTAAAATTTCTTGAAAAATTATCAAAATATACCTCAAACAACAATGAGAAAAGACTAAATTTACTGAAATTGCCCTTGGGCAATACTTCATTCTTATATGGGACTACGTAAGGTGGTTTTGACACTTGGTGCCGAGAGTACAATGCTAATACTTATTTTGACCGATTGTTCCCTCTAAAAATACCTTACCGTTATTTCACAAAAAATAAATTTTGTTAGTTCTGGAATATTGCAAAAAAAATCTCCCCTTTACTCCCACATAACTCCCAAAGTATTTGGAATAATTTTTCAAAAACTAATCGGCGAAAATAAAGAAATCATTATTCTACAATGTCTGTGCATATTATTCCATTTAATTAAGTAATAAAGGAATTATTTGTTGCCCTAGGTGAATAAGTTACTTCCGAGATATCGGCCGGGAATGCCGGCCGCCCCCCGTCTCAAAAAAAAAAAAATTTTTCGCGAAAATCGCGTTTTTTTTGGGGTGTATTTTTAGTAAACTGATGTTCTAGTGCAGTTATCCTCTTCAAAACACCGTTTTCTCTTATCAGAGACTAAAGAATGGGACATGGAGAGGAATAGCTCAATATTTATGGAAATATTCCCGATAATCTTTCGTCATATTATGGCCTTTTTTTATTAGCCTAGAGTATATAACATGTTGTATGTTATTTAGAGTGTTTATTATATCATATTTGATCAATTCTGATAGACAAATAAGCCGTAAGTTGATATATAAGCAGATATAAGCGTAATAATGGGTGATTCCTGGCTGGCACCTGGAGCGGTGGAACACTGCCGATCGTTCACATCTGTTCCCCCGGCAAGTCACTAGTATCGGGATAGTCCTCGCCACTGTTTTTTAATGATGCCAAATAGTCCAGTTATTAATATAGAAAGAAAATAATGCAAGAAAACGGCGATAAAAAAACAAGGAAAATAACTCCAAAAAATATATAGGTCGTGAGCAGACTCGGTAACAACATCGGCCGCCACCAAACCTGAATAATATGACTATAATTCTTGTAGAAACGTCGTAGAACATTCATTCTGGTACCATTGTGTTGCCAAAGAGTTGAGCTTTTTTTCAGTATATATAACTCAATATCCATATTTTTTCGATTTTTCGGTGAGCGCGCGCGGCAAATTGCCCTACAGCCCCCTTCAGTTAACCTTTTAGCTGTTATGCACCTTAGGGAAACACCTTTGACCTGCAGTTGTCGTTTACATTCCGTCTGTTGTCAGCCTTCCATCTTAAGCAACAACTAACGAGGCAACATTACAGGTCGTTCCTCAGACTGTCTTACAAAAAAAAACCTGTTATTTAAATGGATTACAGATAGTCAATCTGACTTAGTTTCTTCACCTGACTGAGTTCTTCCACCTGATTTAGTTCCTGCACCTGAACTGTCCTTGTATGTTGCACAGTTTGTCTTGTATTTCATCTGTACTGGTCACTAGTACTCTCCACGTTGGTGCTAGCAGGGAGAGAAGCACTGGTCACAAGTACCTCCTCGTTGGTGCTAGCAGGCAAGAGAAGCAACTATTCACTAAAGTAACCATTCGGTGGCCAGCAGGGAGGGAAACATGGTAACTAGTTTTTTACCAAATTCCCACGTGTGGTGCTAGCATTGTCAGAAAAGCACTGTCACTAGTACCGCCCATGTCGGTGCTAACAGAGAGGGAAGCACTGCAACTAGTACCCCATTGAGCTATATAGTAAAAACTCCATCTCTAAACATGACGGCTCTGTTTGCACGGTCATCAAGGCTGTCTTTAAAAAATGCAACTCGGGTTCGACTCCCGACGGAGTCTTGGTTTTTCCTTTTTTTTATAATAATATTAAATTTTTTATAATAATTATAATTTTAATTTGACGTAACTTGACAGTCTGAAGTGAACATTTAACACTAATCCACATAGATATTATTATTTTACTGGACTTGTGTTTAAACTGGAAGTGTTATCAGTGCCTGGGATATCGCAAGACATATATCCACCTTCACCACCATGAATATCTGTAATATACATCTGTTCATTATTGAGATTTATATTCGGACAAGAATATCACAAAAGTGAAAAGAAAACAAAATAACGAACACGCTTTGTTTCTGTACAGTTCACAACTCTGACAATGTTAGAGAAATAGTGGTTTGTCCATTGTCTGTTGATATACCAAGCAACATTGATTCGAAAATTGTGAATGACAGAGTGATGGAAAAGACAAAATATAAGTAATGAATAATTGGCTGGTTAGAAAGATGAAGGTTATGTGTGCATCAACATAATTTTGCAAAAAGTTCAATAAACAGAAAAAAACACACTTTCTAACGTACAGCAGAGCAACATACAAGTGAATAAGAACAGCAGTATCGGAGACGCTGCTAAAATTCCGTATTTTTTGTCAATAAATCTAGATTATCCGTGTAGACTATCAATTATAAGATTTTTTAGTGGGATGAGAGAGTGAATGTTTCCTGCGATATGTTTAAGTGAAACGTTAGGAATTTGATTCAATATAATTGTTTAGGGAACATAAATACCATTGTGGGAGACACTGTTGTGGGAGATGTAAGAAAGAATTTACGTTAACCAATATATTTATTTCCGGTATATTTCCTGTGCAAATTAATTTAATTAATAAGGAAAGAGAGAGAAAATGTAATATGCGTGTGAACAGTGGTGTGACACAGTTTGGTTTATATATACTATATGTCGAAGAATTGATTTTTAGGAGAGGGACGAGAGAAATACATGTGTTTGTGGGTTACTGTGTACAATGTGTCTTGTGTTAATGTACATTGTGTACTTTCATATTTTACTTGTAGAACGTTCAGTGCCTTGAAAATTATGAATTTCAACGGAAAGGGAGGGGAGAAAGTTGATAACTTTTTTATAACAGATTTCCCGGTGGAAAGACAGAGTCATCGACAAGACTCATATCCAACACAATAAAACATTCCAAAAATAACATAAAAAGCTGCATGAGTGAAAACAAAAGCAAAAATTACTTGAACACATAATGAAACATAAATAGAACCCGAGATTTTTCCACTTGAGGTAACTCACTTGGATTCAACTATAGACCAATAAGTCTTACATACTCCATAGTGTGCATAATGGGAGAAATCAGAATGGGGGCACGACACAAGCGGTGTTCTCAGGTCAAGTGTTGAACCCGTTTGTTGTACACGAATTACATAAACGACATAGATGAAAGAATAAATAGCGACATAAGCAAGTTTGCTGATGACATCAAAATGGGCCGCCAATTCATTCTAATGAGGACATTAGAGCACTCCAGGATGAGTTGAATAGACTGATGCAGTGGTCGGAGAAGTGGCAGATGCAGTTTATATAGACAAATGCAAAATTCTAAATGTTGGACAGGAAAATAACCACGCCACATATAAACTAAATAATGTAGATCTTAATTAACTGAACACCAGCACGGGTGTTAACTGAACACTAGCACAGGTGTTAACTGAACACCAGCATGGGTGTTAACTGAATACCAGCACGGGTGTTAACTGAACACCACCACGGGTGTTAACTGAACACCAGAACGGGTGTTAACTGAACCCCAGCACGGGTATTAACTGAACCCCAGCATGGGTGTTAACTGAACCCCAGCATGGGTGTTAACTGAACCCCAGCATGGGTGTTAACTGAATGTTACACCCTTTTGTTCATTTTAAGTACTGTTTCTTATCACAATGGTATACTTTTACATGTTATTTTTGCTATTTCATTTAATATTATATTCAGGAGTAATTCCATTAGTAGCTAAAATGGATTTACTCGACTTTATAATATTATCTGGTCGTATTACTTAGCTTTGTATTTAGTAGTCGTTTAAATAGTGTCAACTGCTGGTGACCTGGCCAAGCACCAGTAGTGTTTCGAGCTGCTCCAACCCCTGTTCCGACCGAGACAAAATGGGCTGGTAAAGCCTCACAGAGTTCAGTTCATACCTTCCTTTGGACCAAGGAAGGTTCGAGGGAAGTATCCCCCTCTAAACCACCTTTCCCTCCCGTAGAAAATCCCAGGAATTTCGGGAGCTTACTGCTAAGGAACTTATCCGGTTGGAGAATGCGGTTGAGAGAGCTCTTAGAGAAAGTGAAGCCAAGTGAGCAAGCCTCTTAGTATATGAGACTTATTGTAAAGTGAACCCTATCATTAAGAAATCTATTGTATGTTTTAGAGGTTTTTAGGCCAACGCCATGTGCATGTGTCCCTAGTACTAATATATCGTGACCACTCAGAGCCAATTGTCAATACCAAACCCAGTACTGTGTAGTTTAATGAGGAATGGTAAAAGTATTTCTACTCATAGTGCAAAATATAGAAGGTGAATTTAAGTTATTATTATGAATATTAAATAAATTAAATAGAAACTAAGGAAAATTCCTTTTCTCTGAAGTGAGTTCTAAGACGTACTAAGATTTTGTTACGAAAAGCATATAACCCAGGGACCAACTGACTATGTTCGTCACAAAGTGGGGGCCTGTCCGAAGATTTCGCTCTCTGATCCAAGGGGCTGGAGGAAATATCAGCCCTAGGAAGTAAGTGCCAATCCCCATGAAAGTGACTGCTGTTCAGGTAACCCATAAAATTAACTATGGAGGCTCAAATACAACAGTTTAATTATGCAGTTAACCTTTTGGAAGACTCGAGAGTCTTTAAAACTTCAGAAGTTGCTGGCAAAATTGCCGGTACGTATAGAGTGAATTATAACAAATATTACACGCCGAGACCACTCGATCTATTATGAGCAACATGCAGTTTCCGGAACAAGGGGAGTGGATGACATTGACGACACTGTGATGAAGGCAAGTCTAATATCTAATTTTGAAACACATGGACCTAACCGCTTGGAGCACAAGGACTTTTATCTTGGTGGCCTCAAACTTCCCCTACTCCTCTGGTGATGTGGCTGAGCCAAAACAAAGGGAGCTGCTGGTGAGCGACATCTCTGGATAGGTGCCTGAAATTGGGGGCATATAATCGCCCATTTTTCCGACACTTGGTTCACAGAAGCACCCAGCGCAGGTGCTCGACCCAAGGAAGACGGAAAACTTGTATCACTCCAAACTCCTCCGCTACCGCTTGGGCACCAATCACAGAGCCAGTCCGAAAGAATGGAGCGCCTTAATACTTTACAAAGGGCCCAAATAGAAGCCCAAAGGAGGCTGAATGCAGAAGAGTTCGAAGGGACACCATACTCTACGAAACGTCAGCGGCAAAGGGAAGGAGTTGTGAGGCCCGAGCCCCCAGAAATATTTTCGACATTCATAAAGCGCATCTTTTTTGTGCCTAGTTTTGCGAGTCTTATCTGGACACGTACTTTCGATACGTTCGAAAATCAGGGCTCCGAGCTATGCAGTGCCCTCAAAATTTCTGGGCTGTCTTGTTGCATACGACGCAGACTGGTAAAGCTCGAGAATGTACCGCTCTTTGCCTTACGAAAAGGGTACATACAAATGACTCCGTCAAAAAGGTCATACTGGAGACCTAAGATCTACTCCCTTTGAGCTACCAGCAAGCCTTCCGTAACTCTGCAAAAGGTTACCAGGCAGGGCAAACTGGGTGGACTTCGCCAGGCGAAGAAGGTAGCTTTCGAGAGGTGGCAAGAAGCCTCACAAAGCATCACAGTAAGCAGCTTTAAGCCAATTAGTACTACAAGAAGGACTTCTAGTAATTCTAATATCTGGAGATTTGGCGGAAGTTCCCTGATCGCGACCGTCCACACACCTATGTGAGAGACCGCTGCCACCTGGCCCGATCGCTCTACGAGATTCTCCAGCCAGCCTGTCCGGTGATAGAACACCAGAGAAGAAGCAGTAAAATTGGGCCAAAAGGTTCGACAGTTAATTCAATAACAGAATGCCTCGCCAAAAAGTTTCCTTCAGAGCAGTGACCTCTCGAGCCCTGGATAAGCCCAATGCAATGGTGACCGTTTCAGCCAACGACAGAACAGGAGTGTATAAAGTCAGGAAGAATTTGTCCTGTTCATATTGCCAAGAGAGAGGTCATGTGAGAAACCAATGTTATCCAGCCTGGAAAGGTATAGGAAATATAAGTATCGAGAAGGTGCTCCTGTTGCAGTATGTTGTCTTCAGTAGCCCACACGCAGGGATGTTTACAGGCGGATCTAGAGCCGGCAGGACCGAAACTGCTTCACTGAGATGACCAGAGACGAGGGCATCTCGGGGCAAGAAATGAAAAGGCAATGAGCCCCATATTTTTTCAAAAGAAAAAGCTGGTATTGACGAGTGCCAAGTGGTGCCTGTTAAAACCTATAGGGATACGGGGAGTTACTTGACATTGTTAAAAAAGGGAATCCTCTCTTTGTCTGACCACACTTATACGAAGATAAGATGCACTTCTGGAGGCTTATGGAGGACCGTTTCTCGAGTTCCCCTCCATAGATATACCTTGACCAGGGTTGCATATAGGATATGAAGCGACTGTCCGTATAATCAGATGAAGGATTTCCTATTTAAGTCTGCTGACCACTGATAGGAAGTGACCTAAGCTGCGAAGGAATCAAGAAAGAACCTCTGGTAAAGAAAATTCCTCGGGAGAGATTACGTGATCTTGGCCTCATAGGAAGGACCTATCATTATTTCCGCTGGGAGTTGTCACTATGTCCGATGGCAACGACCAGGTTAACCCCTCCTGAATCAAACAGAGAGGAAGAGGACAAACTGATCGGGGTTTGAACCTATTGTTTAGATGCGACCCCACTGGTCCCAATGAAGCGAGGACTGTGTCTGCAAAGGGGCTAGAAAATCAACTTTAGATTCTTTATGTGCTTATAAAGTTTTAGAGACCTGAAGATCTAATCCAAGCACAGATGGAAACCCCTCGATGGAGAAAGTAAGAAAGCTGTTGATTTACGGAAGAAGAAGGCCGAGAAAATCCTAGAGGACTGGTTTATTCTAGTAGGGGTATACTTATGAAGAAATCCACCAGAAGAACATACTCTAGGGGCAACCTTTTTTTGCCAAGTGCCAAGCAGGTATTAAATCCTGCCTAGGATTTATCGTGAGCTTGCGCGCATTGAAAGTCGCCCATAACAGGTCCATGTAGGAACATCAAGAGTAAGGAAAAACAATGGTAGAGTTGTCAAGATACTTTTATTTGGGCCTAGAATGCGGGAAACCGTGGTGGAACATCTTCGCAGTTGCCAGGGTCTGTCAGACCATCCGGTAAAACCTGCTCATACCCCCCGCCTCCAAGCTCCTCTGCTCCCTCTCATGGGCTCATCCTGTTGCCTATCACCTCAGATGGCAGAGCCTTTTTTTCCCGTTTAAATCATATCGATTGCGTAGGTCCACTTTCTCCACACACTTCCTCCAGGGACCAAGGCGGGAATAGTACTTATTCACTAATAAAAGGATTCTGCCGAACCGCTGTCTGCCCTCCGCCGTTTATTACCTTATTATAAAAAACCAACCCCATTACCCAACCCCCCCACTCCGTAACTAATCCCAACTTAATACACCCACCTAACCCCGAAGAAGGCAAACCGACCTTAACCCACTTAAACCAACCATAAACCCCCCCGAAGCCATGTTGCCCATGAGGAAAAATACATAATGCTTAAATGCTCTATTACTGGAGTGGGTTGGGTGGTAAATGCTCGCGCAAAAAAAATTAAGGTTTTCCCGCTTTAATAAAGTTTTTCTCACAGGTAGGCTGGCCTCGTGAGATCCAGTCTGATCAAGGAACAAACTTCACTTTCAAAAATGCTCAGGAGGCCATGTCAACGCCCTTGGTGTAAGATCCTATACTCGCTACTAGCTATAGGCCCAGTCCAAGGAGCATTGGAACGGTTTCATTCAAACATTGAAGGTTATGATGGATTCGTTCCAACTGTGAACATTCAGTAAAAGACTGGAACGAGGGCATTCCTTTTTCTTCTTCCTTCTCCGTCCGTAAGAGGGAAAGCGAGCAAGGAAAGTCTTGGTAAACCCTTTTTGAGTTGATATATAGTTATACGTGACTGGACCCCTCGCAGTATTGAAAGATGGTTATGAGACCGGAAGACGAACTGTACTCTGTTCTCCGTACAGTTCAGGATGCCCGGCTTTGATGCAGGAACACCTCACTTCACGAAGAACCCTAGCTAGCCGCAGAGAACCTGGAAGAAAGCCCAGGCTAAAATGAAACTCTAACGATATGATGAACATGCGGGGGGGCCTCTCGCTCTTTCAAACATCGGAGATAAAGTATTGTGGCTCAAAAATTCATTGCCCTGCACGGATGCCCGGAATGGGACATTGCACTTGGAAAACCTAGATATGAAGGACCCTTTGGAAGTCATTAAAAATCTGAGGTGAAGTGAAATTTAAACCTGGTCGTACCACAGGGAAAAAGAAATCTAGGAGACCATACATACCATGTTTAACCAAGTGTGAAGAAATATTAGGGAGGGTTAGCCCCGACCGCTGAGGGCATTCTTCTAGAGTCCCAGCAAGAAACAGAGATTTGGAGGGACTGCTCCAAATGAATAGCAGTCCGTCTTAGAAAACACTCAAGTTTCTACATCCCTGCACCGATTTTTTTTAAAAGATCTGGCCTGTGACCGAGCAAAAGAAGTGAAAAATGGTGATTTTGAAGTACATCATGTTTCTGTTGGGCCGATATACCTAAGGTTTGCAATCGTTGGGGACAGCACAACGACGTGGATGTCCAAGGAAGCTGCTCCCCATGCAAGCAGTCCCCCTTAATCGCTTAAGCCCCGTATTAAACACCAACTCTAAAGGAGGAAATCGACTTTTTTTTTGCGACCCCATGGACTAATTGAACGAAAAGCAAAAGCGCATGGGCTCACCTTGTGTGTAAGTACCCAAAGGTCTGATTGAACCTATCGTTATGTGTACGGATTATAGAAAGGGGTGAATTCCGTCCCAGTTCCTTCCTGATGTGTTTACCACACCCTTTGCCTTAGGGTAGATGAATTTAAAATCGATTGGTTGCGCCGGAGCCAAGATGTGAGCCGGCTGGACTAACTGGAACCGCCCCCAACTGCGAAGGCTACTATCAATTTGCCCGCTGAACAGGACGGGACCGAGCTCAGCATGACATATCAGAATCAGCATTTTTACGTGCAATGGAAGGGGCTTGTTCAACAAAACTCAACTAACTTGTTACCGCCCATTATTCGCGGGTGTGCAAAAAAAAAAAACGCAGCCATCCACGTTCCAGCGACTTTGAATGCCTTACTTATAAACCTTGAGGGGTTGAAAGCCAACCTCGTACGACCTAGTAGTCAATTTAGTGAAGAGGTGGAGTTTCACATTTATCCGTCTGGAGGCTTCTTTTTAAAGAAATTTTATATGCTTATAATTTTATTAACAACCATTATTTGTCCAAATTGCAAATTTGGACAAGCAATGGCTTAAGTATTTGGGGCTTCAATATAGGTCAGGGACGGGCACCATCAAGTGCAAAAGTGAGAGCCATTGTAGACTTTCCTATACAAGAGATCAGAAAAGGGGTCAGAGATTTTGGGAATGGCTGGGTATTATAGAAATTTCTGCTGCCCTAACATTTCACACGTAGTTACCGCCCTCCCTTTTCGCGCTAACTAGTTCTAAAATTAAATTTGCCTTGGTCTGAGGAATGTAATATGGCTTTTAATAGGTTAAAGCGATTTATTGAACTCTCTCCAGTATAGAAAAGCCCTGATTTTTTAACTTTCCCTTCCTGTTACATATAGATCATAGCAGTTATGCCTGTTGGATCAGTACTACTACAGTCCTCCCACTCTTCTGATAGTTCTACATCCGATATGTTTATTAATCTCCACCTTAAAGCCTCACGACAAAAGAATTAAGCAACGGTAGAAAATAAACTATAGTTAGACCCTGATTATCTCTCTCGAGCAATTTTGAAAGTTTACTTGAACGTCCACCTCGATCAGACTACAGTATACTCAGATCACAAAACCCTTTGAAACGTTCATTAATACATGAAGGCTAATAATGCCAGAATACAGAGGTGGGGCCCTTAGAATTCAACAGACCTTTTTTCTATTAAAATCCTACATAAAAGGGCAAACATATGTAGATTGCGGATGCTTTTGTCCCCCCTTAAAACAGTTTTGCACCAATATGCCCTTGTTTCTAAGGACTTACGCCGTAATATTTCCTTTTTTTGGCCTACAGTTATTGAATAGGGGTACTGTTACAGTTTAGTTTGGAGGATGAAGCTTGGAGACCAGTTTGCTCGTGTCCTTACATTTTACTAGAGGACAGCATTCGTGTCACCAAAGGCCCAAGAGAAAACCCAATTCCGTGGTGGGGTTGAGCGATGTCAGTCGTACTCAACAAATAATCCTTCCTTGAATACCTTCAAAACACAAGAAAATTGTCTGGTAGTGACGAATTGCGTGAACTGTTTCAGTCTTGGTCTATATTGGTATTCAGTTCTTCTAACTGTATCTAAAAGATTCAGGATTAATTTTAGTCCTATTGTCAGTGGCGACATTTGGTCGAGGGGAGGGGGGGGATGTTACAACTCCTTTTGGGGACACTTATAGTTCATTTTTAAGTACTGTTTCATATCACAATGGTATGCTTTTTACATGTTATTTTTGCTAAATTTCATTTAATATTATACTCAGTTAGATTAATTTTCCCATTAGTACTAAAATGGATTCACACCAATTCACTGGTCGACTTTTATAAATATTATCTGTGTCCGTATTACTTAGAGTCTTTGTATTTAGAGGTTAGGGAGGTAGTGGTCGTTTAAATTAGTGGTCAACTGCATGTGACCTGGCCAAGCACCATGTAGGTGTTTTCGAGCTCTGCTCAAACAAAACCCCGTTCCGACCGAGAACAAAGTGGGCTGGTAAAGCCTCACAGAGTTCATGCTCATTACCGTTTTATGTTTCTACTAACCTACCTTCCACTTTGGACCAGGAAGCGGTCGAGGGAAGTTCCACCTCGAAAAAACTCAAAGCCCACCTTTTTTTCGTTTTTTTTTTTTCGTTCGTCGCCTCCCTAGAAAATCCCAGGACCCATGAATTTTCGGGAGCGTTACCTACACTACACGCAAAGACTTATCTCGTGTTGGAGAAGGCGGTTGAGAAGCTCTTTAGAGAAAGTGGAAAGTTAAGGTGAGGCAAAAAGAAAGCCTCATCTGTAGTTATGAGGACTTTATTTTGAAAAGTGAAAAAACCGCTAACATAAGAAATCTATTATCAAGTTTAAGTTTTTTGTGGACAACGCCTTGCATGTGCCTATACTAATATTTCGTGACTCACTCAGTATAATAATGCCATTTGTAAATACTAACCAGTACTGGTGTTGTTTTAATGAGGAATGGTAAAAGTATTCTACTCATAGTGCAAAATATGAGAAGGTGAATTTAAGGATTATTAGATTATTAAAAAATTAAAAAGAACAAGAAAATTCTTTTCCTCAGAAGTGGTACCTAGACGTACTAAGTTTTTGTTACGAAAAGCATTATAACCCAGGGAACCAACTGACTATGTAGCGTAACACTGAACCCCAGCACGGGTGGTAAATGAACCCCAACAGGGTGTTAACATGAACCCCAGCATGGTGTTAACTGAAACCCATCATGGGTGTTAGCTGAACCCCAGCATGGGTTTACTGAACCCCAGCACGTGTGCTTAACTGAAACACCATTTATGGTGTTTAACTGACACCAGCACGGTGTTTAACTGCACACAGCACGGGTGTTAACGTGAACCCCAGTCACGGGTGTTAACTGAACACCAAGCATGGTGTTAACTGAACCCCAAGCATGAGGTAAAACGAACCCCAGCACGGTGTAAACTGAACCCCAGCATGGGGGTTAACTGAACCCCAGCACGGTATGTTAACTGAACCCCAGGAACATGGGTGTTAACTGTAACCCCAGCACGGGTGTTAAAAGACTGAATCACCAGCATGGGTGTTAACTGAACCCTCAGCATGGTGTTAACTGAACCCCAGCATGGGGGGGGGTGATAACTGAACACCAGCATGGGGTTAACTGACCCCAGCATGGAGTTAACTTAAACACCAGCCCACGGGGTGTTTAACTGAACCCCAGCCAACGGGTGTTAACTTAAACCTTTAGCAATGGGGTGATACAACTGAACCTCAGAGAAATTACCTGCTTTATTATGGTTCTGGCTAACAAGGATAACCTTGTTAATAATCCTGATATTACAGCGGAGGCTTGGCTTAAGCGACTAAAAGTAATTACCTTTAGTAACGACCTGGAAGTATGACAGTAGTGATAAATCGGTGATAAATTCGGTAACAGCCCAGATTTTGGTTTAGCAGGACAACCTATCATGTGTTACAATATTTCTTCCAATTAAGCTATTTGACTTCTAATTTCAATTTCGAATTAGACCCATTTGTCATTTAAATTTCCTAAGTAAGATACTAGCAGTACGATGTAAAGGAACACCAATATTAAAAAAAAATAATTTTTAACTATTATATATTAAAACAACGTCAAATATTTTAAATTTATTCCCATTGTCCAGTAAAAACTATTACTTAAAAATATGTAAAGAATTGAAATATAATTTCTAGTTATTTAGCAACACTGATGTGTATGAAATTACTGATAATGGTTTCGAGATGTGCTATAACAGTACACATCTACTTGAACTCTAGCTCTAGGTCGTTGGCGAGGTCAGTGATCACCATGGACCCAGTCCTTGTCAGACTCCCGTGAGCAGGGCTTGTCAACCAGGTAATCCAACGTACGAACTACAGCCCAGCTGATCGGAACACTGACTTAAGGCACTGCAAGGTAGTGAATGACACCTGCATAGGTGAAGCTTGGCACTGAAGCAGCAGGTACTGGTGACACTGCCTGGTGCAGCTTGGCATTGAAGGCAGCAAGTGGTGATGGATGGCACTGCCCAAGTGAAGCCTGACACTGAAGGCAGCACGTGGTGATGATATTGCTTAGGCGAGGACCAGCAGTGAGGGGTGAGAGGTGTGACGACACTGTTCAGAGAGTGAGGTTCAGTCAGTGAAGGCATCAGTGAAGATGACACTTCCAAAGGTGAGGGCCTGACAGTGAAGATGGGCAGGCCGTGATGTCCTGTTTGGGTAGGTCAGGCAGAAAATGTACAAGTAATGGCATTGCTCATATTGTTAGCCCGGCAGTGAAAAAGGCTGCGGTGTTTGACACTGTCAGATGAGTTCTGACAGTGAAGGTGACAGTGGCTGATTCCTACTGCGCAGATGAGGTTTGGGCAGATAGGATTGCAGCAAGTGATGACACTTCCTAGGTGAAATCTAGCAGTGGAAGTGACAATTGAGGATGACACTCTCAAATGAGATCTGGCGACTGAAGACAAGTTAGATGTGATGACACTTCTCCAGTGAGATCTGGTAAATGAAGGTCACAAAACTGGTTTCGTTCGCACTGTGGCCAGGCCAGTCTAGCAGTCACAATTGGCGTCAGTGGTGGTGGCCCTGCCTAAGTGGAGGCAGCAGGTGGTGTTGACTCTTCTGCCCAAAATAAAACCTGGCAGTGGTGGCAGCAAGTGGTGCTGACAGTGCACAAGCAGGTCTGGCACTGGAGCGACTCTTGAAAAACACTGCCCAGGTTGAGGTCTGGCAGTAGAGCGCATCATAGAGGAGATTAAGTTTTAATTCCCTTGATCTTCAACCATAACACCCTCCGAATCCTGTAACCGGAGGCAGGTGTGAGAAGACGAGCTGCTGTGGATTATTCCAAGATTTCACTCACCCTGCTCCTTCTTCCAGCGAGAAGAAAGATAATCCATTTGAAAGAGAACAATATGTTCTTTGGGACGCTTAGTTATTTTGATGCACCTCATCCTCCTGCTTTTTTTTCAAAGGGAGTATAAGAGGAAGAGAAATCAAAAACATTCGTCCGTTTTATTCACCCGTTTGGGTTATTTACCTTTGACAATGCAAGTAAAAAAAAAAAAGTATGTACGTTAATATAGTTTATTTTTCGTTGATCTACACATGAACTGCCAAATTAATGTAAAAAATCCACTTAATTATTTGCAATGAAGATTAAGAGACCGAAAATTAAAAAATAACCATTGCAAACCAATTTAAATATAACTTAATATGAATTAAAGACTCATCTTAAACAGGACCTTAATCTGAAATGATACAGATGGAAGGTCAGTAATCTCCACCATGACGGCCGGCGACCGTGCCAGTATCTGTATCGACTTTCATTGTCTGAAATGTGGCACTTGGTTGCCAAGTTCAGCAGCACTTCTATGGAGTCGTCTGGCATTACAAACAGGAGACTGATCATGGTTCATTATGTAAATGTAGTAAGGAAAGTGTGGCTGGCCTCTTCTCTAACAGTGTCTCATAAAGCCGTACAAATGTACCGGAATATTGACATATGCAAATTTGCTTTCCTGACTTCCTATAGTCGCCATGTAACTATCAGCTCAGCAATTCAGCAGAATATCAGACAAACGCAATAAAATACTCCTTGATAAAAAACAAAGCAACCTTCTTAGGATTCATCAGCGGTACGTGGACTTGGTCACCCCTATTGGCCTTCTTGTTGCTTGGCGCGGAAAAAAGCAACAACCCATTGAGGCATTTAATTAAAATCCGCGGGGGGGGGGGGGGGGGGCGCGCGAAAATGCGCGACTTCAAAGGAATGCATGTATGGGCAATGGGGCAAATAGAAAATAATAACAGTAAACCAAATGTAATAAAATATTGTTTTTTAGTATCCGACGCATTCACTGATGTTTTATTTATTATAATGCTTTCTTTATATTTATAGTTTAATTAATCTGGTAAAAATGGCTGAGCAACAGTTGACAAAGCGAACTCCAAACTCTACCATTGTCTCAGTTACCCCGCGACATATCAGCGGCCCCTGATCTGACTCTATCATTTGTAACGATATGCTGATGTTCGTCTGGTGTCCTCAAACACTGTTCCCATAAAAAAACAATAACTGAAAGTCGTCTCGATATTTTTTTTTATTGTGAACAGTAATAGAAAATTTAATATCAGTGTAATAACGGTATCAACACAGGTGCACACACACACACACACACACACAACACACACACACACACACACACACAACACACACAATCACACACCACACATACACATATACTCCACACACAACACATACACACCCCACACACACACGCACACACACACATCTAACACACACACACACAAACACACACACGACACACAACACACACACACACCACACACACTACACACACACCACACACACACACACCACACACACACACACACACACAACCACACACACACATCACCATACACACACACACAACACAACACACATACACACATACACACACACACACACCACACACACACACACACACATCACACACAAACACACACACACGACACACACAACATACATACATACACCACACACACCTACATCACACACATCACATCACACACACACACACACACACACACACAAGGAATCATTCAGGACCCAGTACACGTGGTACTAGGCCCATATTGGAGTATGCGTCACCAGTTTGGAACCCACACCTAGCCAAGCTCGTAAGAAACTAGAGAAAGTACAAAGGTTGCAACAAGACATCCGCAGAGCTAAGAGGTATGTCCTACGAGGAGAGGTTAAGGAAATCAAACATGACGACACTGGAGGAACCAGAGAGATAGGGGGGACATGATAACGACATACAAAATACTGAGGGAATTGACAAGGTGGACAAAGACAGGATGTTCCAGAGATTGAACACAGAAACAAGGGGACACAGTTGGAAGTTGAAGACACAGATGAATCACAGGGATGTTAGGAAGTATTTCTTCAGCCACAGAGTAGTCAGTAAGTGGAATAGTTTGGGAAGCGATGTAGTGGAGGCAGGATCCATACATAGCTTTAAGCAGAGGTATGATAAAGCTCACGGCTCAGGGAGAGTGACCTAGTAGCGATCAGTGAAGAGGCGGGGCCAGGAGCTCGGACTCGACCCCCGCAACCTCAACTAGGTGAGTACAACTAGGTGAGTACACACACACACACACACACACACACACACACACACACACACACACACACACACACACACACACACACACACACACACACATAGAAAGACACAAGCTTATAAACTACAACCAGCACAGTTTCAGGGAAGGAAAATCTTGTCACAAACCTACTGGAGTTTTATGACGAGGTAACAGAAGTAAGACACCATAGGGATTGATAGACTGCATTTTCTTGGACTGCAAGAAGGCCTTCGAAACAGTTCCTCTCAAAAGGTTAATGCAAAAGCTAGAGGATCAGGCACACATAACATGAAAGGCACTGCAATGGATCAGAGGATATCTGATAGGGAGGCAACAAAGAGTCATGGTACGTGACGAGGTGTCAGAGTGGGCGCCTTTGACGAGCGGGGTTCCACAGGGGTCAGTCCTAGGACCTGTGCTGTTTTCGGTATATGTGAATGACATAGCGGAAGGGATAAACTCAGAAGTGTCCTTGTTTGCAGATCATGTGAAATTAATGAGGAGAATTAAATCGGTCGAGGATCAGGCAGGACTACAAAGAGACCTGGACAGGCTACATGCCTATTCCAGCAACTAGCTCCTCGAATTTAACCCTGCCAAATGCAAAGTCATGAAGATCGGGGAAAGGAAAAGAAGACCGCAGAAAGAGTATAGTCTAGGTGGCCAAAGACTGCAAACCGCACTCAAGGAAAAAGATCTTGGGGTGAATATAATACAGAGCACATCTCCTGAGGCGCACATCAATCAGATAACTGCTGCAGCATAGGGGTATCTAGCAAACTAAGAGTAGCGTACTGATACCTCACTAAGGAATCGTTCAAGACTCTGTACACCATATACATGTTAGTGTATGCAGCATCAGTTTGGAATCCATACCTGGTCA
>NC_069403.1:110425203-110428917 GCF_026875155.1 Cherax quadricarinatus | reverse complement strand
CCCTCTTAGCTTGGGACTAGTTTTGTTGCAACCCTTTGCACTTTCTCTAGTTTCTTTACGTGCTTGGCTAGGTGGGGGTTTCCCAAACTGGTGCCGCATACTCCAATATGGGCCTAACGTATACGGTGTACAGGGTCCTGAACGATTCCTTATTAAGATGTCGGAATGCTGTTCTGAGGTTTGCTAGGCGCCCATATGCTGCAGCAGTTATTTGGTTGATGTGCGCTTCAGGAGATGTGCCTGGTGTTATACTCACCCCAAGATCTTTTTCCTGAGTGAGGTTTTGTAGTCTCTGACCCCCCTAGACTGTACTCCGTTTGCGGCCTTCTTTGCCCTTCCCCAATCTTCATGACTTTGCACTTGGTGGGATTGAACTCCAGGAGCCATTGCTGGACCAGTTCTGCAGCCTGTCCAGATCCCTTTGTAGTTCTGCCTGGTCTTCGATCGAGTGTATTCTTCTCATCAACTTCACGTCATCTGCAAACAGGGACACCTCAGAGTCTATTCCTTCCGTCATGTCGTTCACAAATACCAGAAACAGCACTGGTCCTAGGACTGACCCCTGCGGGGACCCCGCTGGTCACAGGTGCCCACTCTGACACCTCGCCACGTACCATGACTCGCTGCGTCTTCCTGACAAGTATTCCCTGATCCATTGTAGTGCCTTCCCTGTTATCCCTGCTTGGTCCTCCAGTTTTTGCACCAATCTCTTGTGTGGAACTGTGTCAAAACGCCTTCTTGCAGTCCAAGAAAATGCAATCCACCCACCCCTCTCTCTCTTGTCTTACTGCTGTCACCATGTCATAGAACTCCAGTAGGTTTGTGACACAGGATTTCCCGTCCCTGAAACCATGCTGGCTGCTGTTGATGAGATCATTCCTTTCTAGGTGTTCCACCACTCTTCTCCTGATAATCTTCTCCATGATTTTGCATACTATACATGTCAGTGACACTGGTCTGTAGTTTAATGCTTCATGTCTGTCTCCTTTTTTAAAGATTGGGACTACATTTGCTGTCTTCCATGCCTCAGGCAATCTCCCTGTTTCGATAGATGTATTGAATATTGTTGTTAGGGGTACACATAGCGCCTCTGCTCCCTCTCTCAATACCCATGGGGAGATGTTATCTGGCCCCATTGCCTTTGAGGTATCTAGCTCACTCAGAAGCCTCTTCACTTCTTCCTCGGTTGTGTGCACTGTGTCCAGCACTTGGTGGTGTGCCCCACCTCTCCGTCTTTCTGGAGTCCCTTCTGTCTCCTCTGTGAACACTTCTTTGAATCTCTTGTTGATTCTTCACATACTTCCCGGTCATTTCCTGTTGTCTCTCCTCCTTCCTTCCTTAGCCTGATTACCTGGTCCTTGACTGTTGTTTTCCTCCTGATGTGGCTGTACAACAGTTTCGGGTCAGATTTGGCTTTCGCTGCTATGTCATTTTCATATTGTCTTTGGGCCTCCCTTCTTATCTCTGCATATTCATTTCTGGCTCTACGACTGTTCTCCTTATTCTCCTGGGTCCTTTGCCTTCTATATTTCTTCCATTCCCTAGCACACTTGGTTTTTGCCTCCCTGCACCTTTGGGTAAACCATGGGCTCATCCTGGCTTTTTTCATTACTCCTGTTACCCTTGGGTACAAACCTCTCCTCAGCCTCCTTGCATTTTATTGCTACATATTCCATCATCTCACTAACTGGTTTCCCTGCCAGTTCTCTGTCCCACTGAACCCCGTTCAGGTAGTTCCTCATTCCTGTGATAGTCCCCTTTCTTGTAGTTTGGCTTCATTCGTCCTGGCCTTCCTGCTTCTCCCTCCTCTTGTAGCTCTACTGTGTATTCGAAGCTTACAACCACATGGTCACTGGCCCCAAGGGGTCTTTCATATGTGATGTCCTCGATATCTGCACTACTGAAGGTGAATACTAAGTCCAGCCTTGCTGGTTCATCCTCTCCTCTCTCTCTTGTAGTGTCCCTTACGTGTTGGTACATGAAGTCTCCAGTACCACCTCCATCATCTTAGCCCTCCAAGTATCTTGGCCCCCATGTGGGTCCAAGTTCTCCAATCTATCCTTGTGGTTAAAGTCACCCATGATCAGGAGCTTTGCCCTGCATGCATGAGCTCTTCTGGCCACTCTAGCTAGTGTGTCAACCATCGCTCTATTGCTCTCGTCGTACTCTTGCCTTGGCCTCCTGCTGTTCTGTGGTGGGTTATACATCACTGCTATTACCACCTTGGGACCTCCAGAGTGAAGTGTTCCCACTAAGTAATCACTTTCTTCTCCGCTATCTTCTCTCTCCAGCTCATCAAAATTCCAGCGATTTGTGATCAGCAACGCCTCTCATCCACCCCCCCTGTTCCCTCTGTCTTTCCTCAGGATTTGGTATCCCGTTTGGAAAAGATGGCATCTGTTATCATACCTGTAAGCTTGGTTTCTGTGCAGAGCTATGATGTCCGGTCGAGGCTTCTTTGATCTTTCTTGCCCACTCTACCCACTTATTAGTTATTCCATCAGCGTTTGTGTACCATACCTTCAGTTTCCATTTCCTAACACTGTGTGGTTTGGGGGGCCTGTGAGGGTGGGAGGACCTGTGGCATTAACTGTGGGGTTCTATAGCTTGGTGTTGGGGTGGAGGCTGTGGGTATTGGATTGTAGGGTGTGTTGGGATGGTGTGATAGAGTTGTTGTCTGAGAGTAGTTGTGTGTGTGCTTGCCGTGCTGTTCCTGTTCATGCTCAGATGACCTCTGCTGGTCCCCTCCTTGTCTCTTTTCCTAGCTCCTGTCGCGTTTTTGTCCTCTCACCTCACTGCTGTCGTTTCTGATTTTGTTCTGTCTCTGTCTTGGAAACACCTCTTGTACTCTTCCGAGTATTTCAATCGTGGTTTCTCTTGGAGGATCCTGTTCCGCCACTGTTTTTCCGTCCTGAGAATCAGCTTGATTGGTCGTTTCTCACCTTCGAGTACCCCCCTATTCTCTGAAAATTTACCAAATCTGTCCCTCTCTTCACCTTTTCTGTTATGATTTTTAATTCCTTCCTTTCTTCCTGCTTCCTTTCAGTGTGTGTCCTTCCTCTCTCTCCTGAAGCCCATGGATAAACACTGATTTTGCCCTTTCTTCCTCGCATTGCCTCACCCTCTGTGGCTCTGGATCCTGCCTGTATGTGGTCAGTTTCTCCCTTGATTTTTCCAGTGGCTCTTGATAGCCTTGTTGTGCCTCAGCATTCGACCTATCACCCTCTCCATCTGCAACCAGTTGATCTTCCCTTTCACTCCTTGGTCCTCCTTGGCAGATTGATGTGACCTTAGCATAATTCATAATTCCTTCCTTCCTGTTCAGCCTCGCAGCTTCATATGCTGTGTCTTCTCTGGTCACTGCCCCTGTAACTCGCTCCAGCCTATTTATCTCAACTTCTAGGACCCTTATCTTGGCTACTGCAGTTTCGACTTGTGCCTCCCAATTCTTTGTCTCCTTCTCCAACCACCTTTCCAATTTCACAGAGAGCTCTTTCTCCATTTTTTCAGAAAGCTCTCCTAATTTTCTCTCCCACTCTTGTTCCATCCTTTTCCACTGCTCCTCCATCCACTCCTCCCTACCCGAACCATTCTCATCTGATCCTTGGGTCCTGCGAGTCCCCACCATTTTTTTTTTTTTTTTTTTTTTTTTTTTTTTTTTTTTTTTTTTTTTTTTTTTTTTTTTTTTTAAAAGTAGGAGAGGGGAGAGTTAGA
>NC_069403.1:110400203-110422703 GCF_026875155.1 Cherax quadricarinatus | reverse complement strand
CTTTCAGTTTGTTTTTTTATGGAAAAGAGATTGAGACCCCAGACGAACATCAGCATATCGTTACAAGGATACAGACTCTGGGCCGCTGATAGTCGCGGGGTATACTGAGACAATGTTAGAGTTGGAGTTCGTTGTCAAACTGTTGTCAGCCATTTTTACCAGATTATTAAAACTATAAATATAAAGGAAAGCCGTAATATTAAATAAACATCAGAGAATGCGTCGGATACCTAAAACAATATTTAATTACATTTGGTTTACTGTTTTTATTTTTATTTGCCCCCATTTGCCCATCATAAGACCAATTTATCCCCTTAGTGCCCCCCCCCCCCCCCCCCCCCATAATTTACCAAAGGTTGTTAACTTGATTAGAATAAATCTCTCAGTTCGATTTAGTTCCCTACAAGTGTTTATACAACAACCCCTAACTTGTACCGGCGAATGAAAAAAAAAACTAATTCAAGACTTGAGTTTTGAAAACATGTGTACTAACAAGATTCCTGGGATGGCCTCTACGTGACAAGGTTTGTCAAGGCTGCTATATTATCTGAACCTGTGGTAGACAAACCACATCTTTGTTATAAAAAACCGAAAAAACATCGTCTTACAAACCAACTCTGAGAATTAATCAAAACAAAAGTTTTTATATTCAGCATCTGATAAGACGGTCTGAATTTTACTATCTCAAATTTAATTTATTGCTAAAATTCTATATACCTGATAAAGCAATATTGTCTTGAAAAGTATTCAGATAAGATGCTTCTACACTATTGTCTTTTTTTCAATTCAAACATCGTTCTTCAAATGTCTTATTGTTTTCGTTAATTAAACAACGGTGATTAGTCTTCAGGTGTTTGTTTCATGTTTATTTAATGTGTCCCTTTTTTAAATAAATTATTAACCAGTTGAGAACACGAGTATTTTTCGCATAAAGCCTCCCGGGAAGAAGCATATGTATATGTAATTTATTTGATGAGGAATTGGTGCTAGATGCAAAACCAAGAGCAGGAAGCATGTGTGTGTACGACTCATTTACCAGATAGAAATGAGTTTTATGTACATCCTTAAAAAGGTATGGATGCTATAGACTCGATTACAGGTAACTGTAATGTTACCTTATAGCTTTATGAGTAATTACTCACAGAGGAAGTTTACATTTAATGCTATGAACACAATGTTCTCTTAGGCTCTTACTTTGGTGAAGGAATGAGAAGCCAGCCTCCCGGCTTTATTAAGTTTCTCTGGTACGAATTACAAACCATTACCTACTAGAAAGTTCCTTGTGTTCTTTTGTTGGATGTATGGGCTGGTGGATGGCACCATGGCACTGAAGGGGTCACTCTGAAGATAGAGCTCTCTAGGGACAAAAAATTCTGTCCTGAACCGTCATCCCAGCGTATATTGTATCTCCAGTTTCCATAGATACTTATTTCCTTAAAGCAACATTTTTATAGAGATACTTTATCCCTAGTGCAATTATTGAATTTCAGGAGCGTCCGTCAAGTCTGGAATTTATTAACGCTTTGCATCCTTTTGAAGTTCGGCATTTTTGAGCGGCGGATTTTAATTAAATGCCTCAACTGGTTGTTGCTTTTTTTCCGCGCCAGCAAACACGAAGGCCAATAGGGTGACCAAGTCCACTACACGCTGATGAAACCAAGAAGATTGCTTTATTTTTTTCAAGGAGGATTAGGCGTTTGTCTGAATCTCTGGTGAATTGCTGAGGCATGATAGTTACATGGCGCTAGGAAGTCAGAAAGCAAATTTGCATATTTCAATATTACTGCATTGTACGTCCTTTATGAGACCACTCGTTAGATGAAGAGGCAGCCACTTTACCTTACTTACATTTACATAATGAACCATGATCAGTTCTCTGTTTGTAATGACAGCCGACCTCCATAGAAGTGCGAAAACTTGGCAACCAAGGTGCCAACATCAGACAAGAAAGTCGATAAATCTGGCACGGTCGCCGGCGTCATGGTGGAGATTACTGACCTTCCATTGTATCATTCAGTTTAAGTCCTGTTTAAGAGGAGTCTGTCCTTAATTGCATATTAAGTTATATTTAAATTGAGTTGCAATGGTTATTATTTTTTAATTATTCGGTCCTCTTAATCTTCATTTACAATAATTAAGTGGATTTTTTTACATTAATTTGCATGTTCATGTGTAGATCAACGAAATAGCTAATTAACGTACATTACTTTCTGCATTGTCAAAGGTAACTAACCCAACTGGGTAAAATAAAACGACGAATGTTTTTGATTTTCTCTTCCTCTTATACTCTTTGAAAAAAAGCGGAGGATGGATGGTTGCATCAAATAACTAGGTCCAAAAGAACATATTGTCTCTTTCAACGGATTATCTTTCTTGCTCGCTGGAAGGATGGAGGAGCAAGGGTGAGTGAATCTTGGAATAATCCAGCAGCTCGTCTTCTCAACCTCCTTCCGGTTTACAGGATTACGTGGGTGTTTATGGGGAAGCAGCAAGCGAATAAACTTAATCCTCTCTGCTGCCTTACTGCCAGGACCCACCTGGGCTGTGTTTTCAAGTGTCGCCTCCGTGCCAGACCTGTTGGCACTGTCAAGCCCACCACCTGCTGCCACCACTGCCAGGTTTTATTTGGGCAGAGTAAACACACCTGATGCCTCCACTTAGCAGGGCCCACCACCCACCTGACGCCATTGTGACTGCTAGACTGGCCTGGCCAGTGCGAACGAAAACCCTGTTTGTGTCCTTCTCTTACCAGATCTCACCTGAGAAGTGTCATCACAACTCTGTCTTCAGCGCAGATCTCATTAGAGAGTGTCATCATCAATTGTATACTTCCACTGCTAGATTCCACCTCGAAGTGTTCAATCACTGCCTGCAATCCTATCTGCCCAAAATCATCTGCGCAGATGGAATCAGCACCGTCACCGTCACTGTCAGAATCGTCTGACAGTGTCAACACGGCAGACTTTTTCTACTGCGGAGGGCTAACCTGAGCAATGCCCATTATTGCTACATTTTCTGCCTGACCTCACCCAAAACAGGACATCACGGCCTGCATCTTCACTGTCAGCCCTCACTTTGGAAGTGTCATCTTCACTGACTGCCTTAATGTGACCTCACTGAACAGTGTCGTCACCACCTCTCACCCCTCCACTGCTGGTCCTCGCCTAAGCAATTCATCACCACGTGCTGCCTTCAGTGTTCAGGCTTCACTTTGGGCAGTGCATCTCCCAATTGCTGCTTCAATGCCAAGCTTCACCTAAGCAGTGTCATACTACCTGCAGTTCCTTAAGTCAGTGTCCGATCCAGCTGGGCTGACGTTCGTCGTTGGATTACTGGTTGAACAAGGCCCGGATCCACGGGAGATTGATCAAGGACTGGGTCGTGGGGACACTGACCCTCGCAACGACTAGAGCTAGAGTTCATGTAGATGTGTACTGTATAGGCACATCTCGCCAACTTATCAGTAATTTCATTACACTTCCAGTGTTGCTTATAAATCTAGAAAATAATATTTCAATTCATTACATATTTTCTAAGTAATAGTTTTACAATTTTTACATTTTTAACTGGCACATGGAATAAATTTAAATATTTGACGTTTGTTTTAATATATAATAGTTAAAAATAATTTTTTTTAATATTGGTGTTCCTCTTACATCTACTGTAGTATATTACTTAAGAAATGTAAAAAATGCAAATGGGTCCTAATTCGAATTGGAAAAACAGGAAGGTCAAATAGCTTAATTGGAAGAATATTGTTAACACTGAAGGTGTCCTGTAACCCAAAATCTGGGCCTGTTACGATTTATCACCGATTTATCCCTACTGTCTACTTCCAGGTCGATACTAAAGGTAATCTACTTTTGGTCGCTTAAGCCAAGCTCCGCTGTTAATCTCAGTTATTAAACAAGGTTATCTTGTTAGCCAGACCCAAATAAAGGAGGTTATTTCTCTGGAGGTTCAGTTAACACCCATGCTAAGGTTTAGTTAACCCCGTGTGGGGTGCTGTTAAACCACCCGTGCTGGTGTTAGTTAACACCCATGCTGGGGTTCCAGTTAACACCCATGCTGGTTTCAGTGATCACCGTGCTGGGGGTTCGTTAAACCACCCATGCCTGTGGTTCAGTTAACACCCGTGCTGGGGTTCAGTTAACCACCCAGGGCTGGGGTTCAGATAACACCCATGCTGGTGTTCGTTAAAACCGTTGGCTGGGGTTCAGTTTTAACACCCCTTGCTGGGGTTCAGTTAACACTCCGTGCTGGGGTTTAGTTAACACCCATGCTGGGGTTCAGTTAACACCCGTGCTGGGGTTCAGTTAACACCCATGCTGGGGTTCAGTTAACACCCATGCTGGTGTTCAGTTAACACCCGTGCTGGGGTTCAGTTAACACCCATGCTGGGGTTCAGTTAACACCCGTGCTGGGGTTCAGTTAACACCCAGCTGGGTTCTAGTTAACACCCATTGCTGGGGTTCAATTAAACACCCTGCTGGTGTTCAGTTAACACCCGTGCTGGGGTTCAGTTAACACCCGTGCTGGTGTTCAGTTAACACCCGTGCTGGTGTTCAGTTAACACCCATACTGGTGTTCAGTTAACACCCGTGCTGGGGTTCAGTTAACACCCATGCTGGGGTTCAGCTAACACCCATGATGGGGTTCAGTTAACACCCATGCTGGGGTTCAGTTAACACCCATGCTGGGGTTCATTTAACACCCGTGCTGGGGTTCAGTGTTACGAACATAGTCAGTTGGTCCCTGGGTTATAATGCTTTTCGTAACAAAAACTTAGTACGTCTAGGTACTCACTTCAGAGGAAAAGGAATTTTCTTAGTTTCTATTTAATTTATTAATAATCATAATAATCACTTAAATTCACCTTCTCATATTTTGCACTATGAGTAGAATACTTTTACCATTCCTCATTAAAACAACACAGTACTGGGTTTAGTATTTACAAATGGCACTGAGCGAGTCACGAAATATTAGTATAGGCACATGCACAGGCGTTGCCTAAAACTCTAACACATTAATAGATTTTCTTATGATAGGGGTTCCTTTAACAATAAGTCCTCATACATACAGAGGCTTGCTCACTTGGTTTTCACTTTCTCTAAGAGCTTCTCAACCCCCTTCTCCAACCGAGATAAGTCTTAGCAGTAAGCTCCGAAAATTCTGGGATTTTCTAGGGAGGGAAAGGTGGTTTAGAGGTGGGGTACTTCCCTCGACCCTTCTGGTCCAAAGGAAGGTATGAACTGAACTTGTGAGGCTTTACCAGCCCCCTTTGTCTCCCGGGCGGACAGGGGTTGAGCAGCTCGAAACACCTACTGGTGCTTGGCCAGGTCCCAGCAGTTGGGCACTAATTTTAAAAGACCTACCTAAATACAAAGCTAAGTAATAAGACCAGATAATTTTATAAAGTCGAGTTTAATCATTTTAGTACTAATGGAATTACTCTGAATATAATATTAAATGAAATAGCAAAAATAACATGTAAAAGCATACCATTGTGATAAGAAACGGGACTTAAAAATGAACAAAAGAGTGTAACATCCCCTCCCCCCGACCAAATGTCGCACTGACAATAGGACAAAAATAATCCTGAATCTTTTAGATTACAGTAGAAGAATGAAATACCAATATAGCAAGAATGAAACATTTCACCGCCAATTCGTCCCAGACCAAACTTCTTGTGTTCTGAAGGTATTCAAGGAGGTATTGTTGAGACGACAGACAAACTGCCTCAACAGAATTGGGGGTTTTTTCTTGGCCTTTTGGTGACACGAATGCTGTCTCTCTAGTAAAATGTAAGGACACAGCACTGGTCTCCAAACTTCATCCTCCATAACTAAACTGTAAACAGTACCACTTCTTTCACATTTACTGTAGCAAAACAGGAAATTATTAGGCGTAAGTTAGATCATGTGCATTCATATTGGTGCAACTGTTTAAGGGGAAAACGCATCCGCAATTACATTATGTTTGCCTTTATATGTAGGATTTAATAGAAAAAGGTTGAATTTAAGGGCCCCACTCTGTATTCTGCATTCTTTGCCTTCATGGTATTAATGAACGTCAAAGGGTTGTGATCTGAGGTATACTGTAATATGATGAGTGACGTTCAAAGTAATCTTCAAAATGTCGAGAGAGATAACAGGGACTTAAGTTTTTTTTTACAGTTGCATAATTCTTTTGGTGTGGCTTATAAGGTGGAGGAAAATTACATATCGGATGTCGAATAAATCAGAGCGTGGGAGGATTAGTAGTACTGATCAACAGCCATATACGGCTTGCATCTATATGTAACAGGACGGGGAAAGTTATATCAGGGCTTTTCAATACTGGGAAGAGTTCAATAATCGCTTTAACCTATTAAAAGCCATATTACATTCTCAGACCAAGCATATTTAATTTTAGAACTAGTGAGCTCGAACAGGGGGGCGGAGACGTGGTGAAATGTTTAGGGCAGCATTTCTATAATAACTAGCACATTCCAAAAATCTCTGCTCCCTTTTCTGTCTTCTTGGTATAGGAAGGCTTTACAATTGGCTCTCACTTTGCACTGTTGGGTGCTCACCGTCCCCTGACCTATATTGAAAGCCCAAATACTTAATCAATTGCTTGTCCAAATTTGCTTTGGACAAATTGATGTGGTAAAAATTTTAAGCATCTAAATTCCTTAAAAAGAGCCTCAGCGGACCTAAATGTGAATCCCATTCTTCACTAAAGATAATAGGTCGTCGAGGTAGGCTTCAACCCCCTCAAGGTTTTAAGTATGGTCATTGAAAGTCGCTGGAACGTGGATGCTGCGTTGACACCCGAAAATTGGGGTAATACCAAAGTAGTTTGAGCATGCCTCTGCAGTAAATGCTGATATGTCCTGAGCTCGGTCCTCGTCAGGGACACTTGATAGTAGCCTCGCGTTAAGTCAGCCGGCTCACTACTTGGCTCGCAACCATATCGATTAAATCATCTACCTAGGCAAAGGGTATAACATCAGGAAATGTTGACGGTAATTCATCTTTCATATTATCCGTAACATTTCGATAGGTTCCATCTGACTTTGGGACTAACACACAAGATGAGGCCATGGCTTTTTGCTTCGTTCATTAGGGTTTCCCCCATGGGTCATGCATAAAGTCGAGTTCCTCACTTTTGAGCATGGTGTTTAATAGGCTTAAAGCGATAAGGGGACTGCTTGATGGCGTGCTGCTCCTTGGACTATCCACGTCGTGTGTCCCCAAAGTGCAAACATTAGGTATATCGCCAACAATGATTGGGTACTTCAAACACATTTTTCACTTCTTTGGCTCGGTCACAGGCCAGTTCTTTTAAATTAAGCGTTCTAGGGTTCGTAGACTTGAGTGTAGTCTTAAGACGATTTCTATTTCTTTGGCAGCAGTCTCCAAATCCTTGACTTACTTGCTGGGACTCTAGCAAGGAATGGCTAGCGGTCGGGGCAACCCTCCATAAATTTTCTTCAATGGTTAACATGGGATGTATGGTCTGATTCTTTTTCCACTGTGGCTAAGACCAGGTAATTCACGTCACTCAGTTTTTTATGTACTTCCAAAAGGTCCTTATATCTAGGTTTCAGTGCATTGTCCGGGCATGAATTTTTGAGCAATACTTTATCTCGATGTTGAAAGAGCGAGACGGCCGCATGTTCATCATATTCGTAGTTTCATTTGAGCCTGGGCTTTCTTCATGTGCTCTGCGTTAGTTCTTCGTGAAAGTTTGGTGTTTGCATTCAACCGGGCATAACTGAATGACGGAAGTAGTCTTCCGGTCCTACATTCTTTCAATACTGCGAGGGGTCCACGATACCGTATAACTACATATCAACTCAAAAGGGCTTTACCCTAGAATAATTTCCTGCTCGACTTTTCCCTTTACGGCAGGAGAAGGAAAGGAATGCCGCGTCCCAGTCTTTTACTGAATTGTTACAATAGGAACGCGTCATCAACCTTCAATGTTTGATGAACACCGTTCCAATGCTCTTGGCTGGGGGCCTTAGTCTCGTAGCGAGGATAGATCTTACACCCAGGCGTGAATGGCTCCTTGACGATTTTTGAAGTGAAAGTTTTGATCCTGATCAGTGGGGATTCACGAGGCACCCTACCTGTGAGAAAAAAAACTTGATTAAAGCGCGGACTATGCGCGAGCATTTATTTTCCTCATGGGAAGGCTTCGGTCGGTCGGTAACGGGTGGCGAATCCATTTTATGATTAGGTACTGGATTCCCCTTGGTCCTGGGAAGTGGGATCCGACCGCAAATCGATGATTTTAATACGGGAAAAAAGGCTCGCCATCTGAGGTTGATAGGACAGAGAGGAGTGGAGGCGGTGGTATGAGCAGGTTTACCGATGGTCTGACAGACCCGGCAACTGCGGAAGATTATTTCCACCACGGTTTCCCGCATTCTAGGCCAAAAAAAAGTATCTTGACAAACATTTACCATTGTTTTCCGTTACTCCTTGATGTCCTCCATTGGACTATTATGGGCGATTTCAATGCAAGCACACGATAAATCTCCTTAGGCAGGATTAATACATGCTTGGGCCTTGGCATAAGTGACCTAGAGAATGTCTTCTGGTGGATTGCTTCTAAGTATTACCCCTACTAGAATAACACAGTCCTGTGTTCTCGGTCTCTTCTGCGTTATCAACAGCTTCTTACTTTCTCAACGAGGGGTTTCCATCTGTGTTGGATTAGATCTTCAGGTCTAAACTTTTTAGGAACCTAAAGAATCTAAGTTGATTCTAGACTGCAGACACAGACGTTCCATCATGGGCCAGTGGGTCGCCACTAACCAATAGGTTCAAACCCAGTCTCTTTTGTCCTTTCCTCCGCTGTTGATTCAGGAGTTAACTGTCGTTGCCATGGATAGTGACAATCTCCCAGCGGAAATATATGATAGGGATCCTTCTATGAGCCTCAATCACGTAATCCACCTCGAGGTATTTTATTTCACCAGAGGTGCTTTCTTGATTCCTTCGGCTTAGGTCATTTCCTATCAGTAGGTCAGCAGACTTAATAGGATATCACTTCTTCTGATATACCGACAGTTGTGCACATCCTTTATAGCAAACCCTGTTTTCTAGTATATTCCTATTGGAGGGGAACTCTAAGAAACGGCTCCTCCATAAGCCTCCAGAAGCTGCATCTTCTTCGTATAAGTGCGGTCAGAACAAAGAGAGGATTCCTTTTTTAACAATGTCAAGAAACTCCGTTCCTATATAGTTTTAACAGGCACTCTGGCACTCGTCAATACCAGCTTTTTCTTTGAAAAAATATGGGCTCATTTTGCCTTTTCAATTTCTTGCCCGCGATGGCCTCGTCTTGGTTCATTCAGTGAAGCAGTCTTCGGTCTGCGCTCTAGATCCGCTGTAAACATCCCTGCGTGCGGGGCTACTGAAGACAACAATATCTGCACAGGGCACCTTGATCGATACGTATATTTCTTCCACTTTCCAGCTGATAACATTGTGTTTCTCACATGACACTTCTTTGGCATTTGAACCAGGACAAATTCTGCTGACTTTATACACCTCCATGGTTCTATTCTGTCGTGGTGAAACCGGTCACCATCTGCATGGCTTATCCGGGGGCTCGAGAGGTCATGTTCTGAAGGAAAACTTTTGGGAGGTTCGTTTCTTGACTTAAAGGTCGAAACCCTTTTGGGCCAATTTTAATGCTTCTTCTTAGATGTTCTATCACGGACAGCTGGCTGGAGATTCGTAGCGATCGGCCAGTGCAGCGGTCTCCATCACATCAGGTGTTGGACGGTCGATCAGGAACTTCAGCAAATCCTACTGATATAGAATTATAGAATGTCCTTTGTAGTACTAATTGGGTTAAGCTGTTCATTGTTGCCTTTGTGAGGCTCCTTTGCCACCTCTCGAAGCTTTTTTACTTTCCTTCAGCCTGGCGAAGTTCCACCCAAGTTTGCCCTGGTACCCTTTGCAAGCTGTACGGATGGCTTGCTGGTAGCTCTAAAGGGGAGTAGATCATAGGTCTCCGTATGACCTTTTTGCCGGAGTCATATTGTATGTACTTTCGTAAGCAAAGCCCCCCAGGTACCTTCTCGAGCTTTACAGTCAGCGGTAAGCAACAAGTCAGCCCAGAAATTTTGGCGGCCATGCGATAGCTCGGAGCCTGATTTTCGATCGTATCGAAGTACGTGTCAGATCAGACTCGCAAAACTTGGGCACCAAAGATGTGCTTATGAATGTCCGAAAATCTTTCTGGGGGCCTCGGGCCTCACAAACTCCTTCCTTTTGCCGCTGCGTTCGTAGAGTATGGTGTCCCTCCCCTCCCGAACTCTTCAGCATTAGCTCCTTTGAGGCTTCTATTTGGGCCATTTGTACAGTAATAAGGCGCTCCATTCTTTCGAACTGGCTCTGTGATATGGGCCCAATCGGTAGCGGAGGAGTTCTGGAGGATAATGTTTTCCGTCCTTCCTTGGGTCGAGCACTGCGTGGGTGCTTCTTGTGAACCAGGGTTCGGAAATGGGCGATTAGATGCCCCAAATTTCAGGCACATCTCCCAGAGATGTCCGCCTCACTGCAGCTCCCTTTGATTCTGGGCTAAGCCACTTCCACCAGAGGGTCGGGAAGTTGGTAAGGACACCAAGATAAAGTTCTTGTGCTCCATAGCGGGGTAGGTCCAAGTGCTCAATTGGAATTAGACTTGCCTCCTCAGTATGTCCAATGCATCCACCTACCCACTTGTTCCGGGAACAGCATGTTGCTCAGAATAGATCGAGTGGTCTCGGCGGTGTATATTTTGTTATACTCATTCACTCCTATACGTACGGCAATTTGCTCAGACTTCTGAAGTTTTAAAGACTTAAGGTTCTTACAAGGTTACTAACTTAACTAACTGTTGTATTTGAGCCTCCATAGTTAGTTTTTATGGGGTACCTGAACAGCAGCTCACTTTCATGGGATGGCACTTACTTCCTAGGGCTGATATTCCTCAGCCCTTGGATCAGAGAAGCGATCTCGGACAGGCCCCCACTTTGTTACGAAACAAGTCAGTTGGTCCTGGGTTTAATGCTTTTCGTTAACAAAACTTTAGTACGTATGGTACTCACTTCTGGAGGAAAAGGAATTTTCTAGTTTCTATTGAAGTTATTAATAATTCATATATCACTTAAATTACTTCTCTTATTTTGCACTATGAGAGAATAATTTTACCATTCCTATTAAAACAACCAGTACGGGTTTAGTATTTACAAAAGCTCTGAGTGAGTCACGAATTATTTGTATAGGCACATGCACAGGCGTTGCCCTAAAAAACTCTAACACATGAATAGATTTCTTATGAAGGGTTCACTTTACAATAAGTCCCTCTTCACACTACAGAGGCTTGCTCCTTGGCTTCACTTTATCTAAGAGCTTCTCAACCGCCTTCTCCAACCGAGGTTAAGTCTTAGCGTAAGCTCCGATAAAATTTCTGGGATTTTCTAGGGGAGGCGAAAGGTGGTTTAGAGTGGATACTTCCCTCGCCCTTCCTGTAAAGGAAGGTATGAACTGAACTCTGTGAGGGCTTTACCAGCATTTTGTCTCGTCGGGAACAGCGGGTTGAGCAGCTCGAATAACTACTGGTGCTTGGCAGATCACCAGCAGTTGACACTTAATTAAACGGAACCCTACCTAATACAAAGTAAGTAATACGACCAAGGATAATATGATAAAAGTCAGAGTAAATATTTTTAGCCCTATAATGGAATTACTCTGAATATAAATATTAAACTGAAATAGCAAAAATAACATGTAAAAAGTATACCATGTGATAAGAATCAGTACTTAAAATGAAACAAAAGGGTGAGTTGTAACATTTCCAGTTAACCCCCAAGTGGGGTTCAGGTTAAAACCACTGTGGGTTCAGTTTTCTACCATGAGGGGTTCAGTTAATACGTGCTGGGGGTTCAGTTAACACCCGTTCTGGTGTTCAGATAACTCCCGTGCTGGTATTCAGTTAACACCCATGCTGGTGTTCAGTTAACACCTGTGCTAGTGTTCAGTTAACACCCGTGCTGGTGTTCAGTTAATTAAGATCTACATTATTTAGTTTATATGTGGCGTGGTTATTTTCCTGTCCAACATTTAGAATTTTGCATTTTGTCTATATTAAACTGCCATCTGCACTTATCGCCACTGGCATTTCTGTTATTCAATTCATCCGGAGTGCTCTAATGTCCTCATTAGAATGAATTGGGCGGCCCATTTTGATGTCATCAGCAAACTTGTTTATGTCGCTATTTATTCTTTCATCTATGTCGTTTATGTAAATTGTGAACCACAACGGGTTCAACACTGACCCCTGAGGAACACCGCTTGTGACGTGCCCCAATTTTGATTTTCCCCATTTATGCAACTTTGGTGGTAGGCTTATTGGTCTTAGTTTGGAATCCAGGTGATGTACTCAGTGAACAACTCGACACTTCTATTTATGTTATCATTAGTGGTTCATGTTAATTTTTGTTTTGTTTTCACACATGCAGCTTTTTTCTGTGTTATTTTTGAATGTTTTACTTGTGTTGCATGTGAGTTCGTGTGTGACTCTCTGTTTCCCACCTGGAAATTGTTATAAAAAAAGTTGTCAACTTTCTTTTCGTTGAATTCATCATGTTTCAAGGCAGGAAATCGTCTACAAATTAAATATTGAACAGTACACAAGTACATTAACACAGACACATATGTAACAGTACCACAACACTTGTATTTTCTCTCGTCCCTCTCTAACAGATCTTATTCCTTGCTTTATAGGATCTTAGATCCAAAACTTGTGTCCACAACCACAGGTTCACGATAACTACATTTTCTCTTCTTTCCTTAAAATTAAATAATTTGCTATCAGGAAATTTACCAGGAAATAAATATATTGGTTACGTATTTTCTTTCTTAATCTCCACAAACGTGTCTCCCACAATGGTATTTATGTTCTAAACAATTTATATTGACTCAAAATTCTAAACGTTTCACTTATCATATGCAGGATCATTCACTCTTATTCCACATAAAATCTTCTAATTGATAGTCTTCACGGTAATCTAGATTTATGACAAAATAAGGATTTTAGAAGAGGGCGTCTCCGTTTCTCTGCGGTTCTTATTCACTTGTTGTTGCTCTGCTGTACCGTAGAAAGTGTGGTTTTTTTGTTTATTGAACTTTTGCAAAAATAATGTTGATGCACCACATAACCTTTTCATCTTTCTAACCAGCCGTTATTAATTTACTTATAATTTTGTCATTTTCCATCCCACTTGGCAGTCACCATTTGACATACTATTTGCTGGGTTTATGCAAACAGACAATGGACATACACTATTTCTCTTAACCATTGTCAGCAGTTGTGAATGTACCAGAAAAAAGCTGTGGTTATTTTTGTTTTTTTTCACTTTATTGTTGTATTCATGTCGACATATAAATCATCAATAATGAATCAGATTGTATATTACAAGATATTCATGGTGGTGAAGGGGAGGTATAAATGTCTGCCGATATCCCAGGCACTGTATCACTTACCAGTTTAACCACAGTCCAGTAAAAAATAATTTATCATATGGGATAGTGTTAAGTTTCACTTCCAGACTTGTCAAGTTAAGTCATTATAAAAAAAAGGAACAAATAATTCCTAAGAATTCGTCGGGATTCGTAACCCGTGTTCTGCTGTTTTAAAGACAGCCCGTGCTGACCGCTGCAACCCCAGAGACGTCATGTTTAGAGATGGTGGTTTTACTATATAGCTACAATGGGGTACGTAGTTTGCAGGAGCTTCCCTCTCTGTTAGAACCGACAGGGCAGGTACTAGTGACACAGTGCTTCCTGACACAATGCTAGCACAACGGGGATGGGATCGTTACCACTGTTTTCCCCTCCTGCTGGCACCTCGACAATGGTACTAGTGCTAGTGATTTCTCTTCCTGCTAGCAAACGAGGAATCTATGTGACAGTGATTCTTCCCTGGTCGCACCAACGTTTGGAGATACTAGTGACCAGTACGAGAAATACAAGACAAACTGTGCAACATGAAGGACAGTTAAGGTGCAGGAACTAATATCAGGTGGAAGACTCAGTCAGGTGTAAGAAACTAAGGTCGATTGACTATCTGTTATCCATTTAAAATAACAGTTTTTTTTTGTAAGACAGTCTGAGGGAACGACATGTAATGTTGCTCGTTAGTGTTGTTCAGATGGAAGGCTGACAACAGACCGGATGTAAACGACAACTGCAGGTCAAAGGTGTTTCCACATAAGGTGCATAACAGCTAAAGGTTTAAATGAAGGTCTACCTTAAGTGTGGTAGTTTAGGTGATGATTTTATAAGTAGACTACAAGTGTGAACAACAAGTGTGAACTACAAGTGATAGTAATGGTGTGAGGTGATACGTCAAGTGGAAGATATAATGGAAGTTCCAGGGGACAGTTTGGATGTCTACAAACCTTCAGTGTTGCTGATACATCATGTTTCCCTTTTTTACACTACTTTTTTGATCATTCCTTTTTCTTGTTCTTGTTCTTGTTTTCTTCTTTTTCTTAATTATTATTATGGATTATTATTATTCAATTATGATTGATGATATCATGATGATGTTGATGATGCACTTTTATAAAGACTGATGAACTGAACATATCTATTCAGTTAGGGACTGATTATCAACAAACTCACAATCTTCATCGTTGTCTGAATTGGATTCTGAATAAGCAAGTTTTCTAAACCTTTTATTCAACTGGCTCCGTTACGTACGTCGAGATTCTCATTATAACTCCAGGAGATTCAAGTATGAACATTCACAACACAAGCTTTACAAGGTCGAGTCCTCTCTCCAGTCTCACCTCGTCCAATTGGAAGGTCAAATGGACTTACTTTTCTAACATTCTTTTGCAAATCTGTTCTATTGAAATACGAGTCAAAGTCTACCACAATACTATAATCAGCGCGTATTCTACCCACTATATTTCTTTTTAAATGACTTACGTTCAGTCTCTAGACTTCTCATTCGTCCTCTCTGCATCTGCACCAGTGAATTATTTCACGAAATAAACGCTCCTTTCCATACAACAGATTATTTTCTAAACTCTAGGGACCCTCTTCGTTTCATTGTATTTTTTTCTATCATTATTGTATTTTTTGTAGTATTAATCACTTACTCTCTCTCTCTCTCTCTCTCTCTCTCTTCTCTCTTCTCTCTCTCTCTCTCTTCTCTCTCTCTCTCTCTCTCTCTCTATTCTCTCTCTCCTATTCTATCTATCCTCTATGGAATGAACATTGATCACGGTTCTTGAGTAAATACATCCTATACTCCAGACTTGAATTATATTAGTATAATAATCAAGGGGGAAGCCCCCCCGCTCTAGTGGATTCTACAGCGCCTGTGGGGCGGGTTGGAAGGTACTTCAGGGTTAATTCAGGGAATTGGAAGCACTCATCGTTCCCTAGATCATAGAGCTTACTAGCATCCCAAAGGAATACCTTCCCTGAGGGGTCAGTACTTGAAAATACGGAGAGCTTCTGGTATCGTATTAGGCAGAAACTTCCCACCTCCCTTCGTCCCTGTACATGAAGCATTCTCGTTAAGTTGAGCATGATAGCAGCCTCGTGGGTAAGCAGGTACTTGTATGTCACAGCTCTCATGTTTCAAACCCATTTTTTCTGCTGAATGTGTTTCGGACGTGATCAGTTCATTTCAGTTTGACGGTTAGTGTTGTTGGGAGGTGCTTACACTGTACGGCCGATGAGGAAAGATGGTTGATTTATTAGGTAGTGATTCTGTTAGTCTGTACGAGGAGTATTATGATTGTTATTTTCTCACCCTTGCACATTACAAGTTTATTATATTTTATAAAAAAACTGGGATTAAGCCCTCAGTATATACTAAGTGTTTTTAAATCAGATATACAGTATAGTATTTCAGTAGATTAAGTGAAAAACTAGACACATTTGCATACATCTATGGGTTTCTTTTATCTGTAGTCGTTTCGCCTCATATGGCGAAATACGTACTACAGATAAGATACTCAGATGTTGCACATGTGTCTAATTCCCTTTATTCTATCGGTTAATAGTATACATACACGTACATTATCCCCAGTTGGTTCATTAACCGCTGTAGGATGTCTTTGAGGTCACCTTTCAGTTTACCAGGAGACCAGGCAGTGCAGGGAGTGGCTGTTGATTACTGAAACTGCTGCAGCACCTACTGCACTGGTTGTGTTACTGTGTAACATAGTATCCCAGTCACCTCTAATTTGCCTTTAGCGTTACGTATGAACTATGTTGCAAGTTCCATATATTTTTACGAAATTTACCCAGCAGGTAACTTTTGTACGCACGTGGGAGTCTCCATTGAGATAGTACTGTTAGTTTGTCCTCTGAGATCTTGGCACGAAATTTCCTCTAAAACTGTTACTTGAAAGGAAGAGGGATGGTGCCTCAGCTAGATGCTGAGGAGGAGTGTTGATCCAAGAATTTGGAGCACCCTCTCTTTTCCTAAGATTAATTTGATAGCATTGCATTCCCAGGGGCCGGAAGTTTGAATGATTCTAAATATGTAGACGCTTCTCTGGGATAATGAATTATAAGAATATTGCATAATAATAATAATAATAATAATATAATATAATTATAAAAAAATTAATAATATCAATAAATTCGTGTGTTGAGGCTTCAACATTTTTTCATGCCCATATTTTGGTCAATGTTTTAAGGCAAGAGTGTATGTGCATGTCTGTAGGGATTATTGTATTTTAGTATAGGATCCAAGTGTAACCCAGTACCAGTGACCTATAAGGTTCAACATGCAACGTTGGCTGATGCTAAGGTGCATATTGTCTAAAGGAAGAAAATTGTTTTTAATGAGTTGTTTGGTCTCGGAGTGTGTGTTGTGTGTGCTGTGTGGGTGTGTGTGTGTGTGTGTCGTGTGTGTTGTGGTGTGTACGACCTTTGTGTGGCGCAGGGAGGTCGATTCATAGCTCCCGGCTCTCGCCTCTTCACTGGTCGCTATAGGTCCCTTCTACTCCCTGCCTCAGTGAGCTTTAATCATTCCTTCTTCTTAAAGCTATGTATGGATCCTGCCCACCACCGCCCTTTAAGACGATTCCACTTCTGAAAGCTCTGTGACTGAAGAAATACTCTATCATACCTCTCTGTGTACTAATCTGAGTCTTACTAACTTCCAGTTGTGACCCCTTGTTGGTGTGTCCCACTGTGAAACATTCTGTCCATGTCCACCTTGTCGAGTCCTCTCAGTATTTTATATATTTTATAGTTGTTTTCAGGTTCAATATCCCTCCAGTCCTCCAAGTGTCGTAAGGTCGCGATTTACCCTTACCTCTCTCGTCTGACCATGCCCATTAACTCCAGGACTTGGTCTCTGTTGGAAAAATATGACGTTCTCTAATTTTTTTGACGTGGCTTTGCCAGGAGCGGGTTCCAGTCTGGCTCTAGCTATTACTCAACTTAGGGGCCTAATGTAAAAGGTTGGTACAGAAGGTACTTGGAACGACTTAATGAGTTGTATGAATGCTTATTATTAGATTTGTAGTCGGCCGTGTGCTGCAGCGGTTATTTTGCTTCTTGAGCGCCTCAGAGGTGTTCGGTGTTATACTTTACCCTACGATCATTCCTGACTTGCAGATATGTCGTTCTTTGGCCCCCTAGTCCCTTTCTTGTTAATGGTCTTCTTTGCTCCCCCGATTTTGGATTATGGGGTTAGAAAACCATTCAGCGTAGGATGACTAAATTTATTACATAGATCAGGAAATTTCCATATGAAGAATGATTGAAGACTCTTAAGTTACATTCTATGTTAACGACGTATGAGGGGAGACCTGATCGAAGTGTAGAAGTGGAGATAGGTTATTATAAAGGGGATATTATAAGGTCTTGAGGATGTCTCTCCAATGAGTGAACCCGCAGCAGTCATGGATTTAAATTAGTTAGGTTTAGATTTAGAAAGGAAATGGAAAGTTGGGTTTGGAAATAGGAGTAGTTGAGGAGTGGAACAGTTACCTGTTGGGTTATTGAGGCTAGGACCTTTGGGTAGTTTCACAATAGGTTGGTTAAGTACATGAAGCGGGAAGGGTTGGTTTTGAGTGGGACTTTCATCACAGAGCTTATTTCTTGGGTTAGCAATTGAAATTGGGTTGGGTAATGTTTTGTGTAGTGGATGAAATGTAAAGGACTGCCCTGTATGGGCCCAGAGGCCTCCCTGCGTGTTTCTTTCTTATGTTCTTATGTTCAGGAGCCATTTCCGGAACCAGGGTTATAGCTTGTCCAGATCCTTTGTAGTCCTGTTGGAGCTCCTATGATTGAATCTTCTTATTTAACTTAAACATCATCTGAAAATCAGACTCTTCTGAGGTCTGTCTTCCGTCTATGTCATTTACATATTCCACAAACAGCACGCGACCCTAGGACAACCTCGCTTGTCACAGGGCGCCTTCGAATACCTCGTCAGTACATGACTCGCTGTGCCTTCCTAGTCAGGGATTCTCTGATCCATTGCAGAGTGTGTGTGTGTGTGTGTTGTACTCACCTACTTGTGGTTGCAGGGGTCCGAGACTCAGCTTGGCCCCGTGTGTGTGTGTGAGTGGGTGTGTGTGTGTGTGTGTGTGTGTGTGTAGCTGTGTGTGTGTGAGTGTGGTGTGTGTTTTTGTGTGTGTGTGTGATGTACGTGTGTGTGTGTGTCTGTGTGTGTGACGCTCTTTGTGAAGGTCACTAAGGAGCTGGTTCGCGTGAATCAACATCTGCGCTCTTGGTTGATGGATCGTCGGTGGTAAGCAAGACTCTGGTAGTAGAAACCATTAGATTTGATAGTGACCAAAGAATTAGGCTTTCTTACCCCTTGGAATATTAATTAATGTTTCAGCCAATCACACAATGAACGGTCACAGCTGCCCTTCACAAGAGCAAATCATTGCTACCATATTTGAATCGCTGGATGTTCGCTCTGGGGTTTTGGCTTTTGTGGAAATGACTCACAAACAACGAGGAAAGCAATTACCCGGATTTCTTCTTTCGTGTCTTGCATCAGTGAATTATTGAGTGAGATAGCCCCAGAACACTTGAATGATACTATAGAAACTCATAACCCAATGTTTATCAGATCAGTGTGAGAGTGTGTCACAGACCTACTGGAGTTAACATGGCTCACGAAATCGTAATGACACGATTGCAACCAAACCATACCCGGGCTGCGGACTGGCAACCCGCGATCAGAGTCTCAAAATCCCGACGTCGCGTTAGCAAAACTTGGTACGGTCTAGAGTTTTGAGACACTCTGATCGCGGGTTCCAACCACACCCGTGGTATGGCTTTTTTTCTACTGGAGTTCTGTAACTGGTTGACAGCAGTAAGACAAGAAAGAGAGGGGTGGGTAAATTACATTTTCTTGGACTGTAAGAAGTCGTTTGACACAGTTCCACACAAGAGATTAGTGCAAAAACTGGAGGACCAAGCAGGAATAGCAGGAAAGCACTGCAATGGATCAGGGAATACCTGTCAGGAAGACAACAGCGAGTCATGGTACGCGGCGAGGTGTCAGAGTGGGCACCTGTGACAATTGGCATTCCAAGGGTCAGTCCTGGACCGGGTGCTGTGGTCTGGTATATGTGAACACATGAGGAAGGAATAGACTCCGAAGGTCCATGTTTGCAGATGATGTGAATGTTGATGAGAAGAATTCAATTCGGAGGGACCAGGAAGAAACTACATAAGGGCTCAGGACCGGCGAGGGGTCAGGAGTTCAACGACAAGTGCAATGTCATGAGATTGGGGAAGGGCCAACGAAGACCCACAGCCGGAGATACAGTTATAGGGGGACAGAGATACAAACTCACTTCACGGAAAACGATCTTGGGGTGAGTATAACACGGCAATCTCCTGAAGCGCATATCAACCAAATAAACTGCTGCAACATTATGGGCGCCTAGCAAAACTAAGAACAGCATTCAGCAATCTTACTAAGGAAACGTTCCAGCACCCAGACACTGTTTATGTTAGGACCATATTGGAGTATGCGGCACCAGTCTGGAACCTCATCTAGCAAGCACGTAGAAAGCTAGAGAAAGTGCAAGGTTTACAACAAGACTAGTCCCAGAGTTAGGGGTATGTCTACGAGAAGGAGGTAAGGGAATTCGTACTGACGTCACTGGAGGATGGAGGAGGCCGGGGGGACATGATAACGACGTTAAAATACTTTGATGATTTGACAAGGTGGGACCGGAGACGATGTTCCTGAGATGGGACACCGCCAACAAGGGGACCCAGATGGAAAACTGAAGACACAGATGAATCGCAGGATGTTAGGAAATATTTCGTCACATCAAGGCGTAGTGAGGAGGTGGAATAGTTTGGGAAGCAATTGTAGGAGGAGAATGGAACCATTCTTTGCTTTCAGCCAGAGGTTGATAAAACTCATGGCTGCTCAGGGAGAGATCTCAGTAGGCGGCCGGTGAAGAGGGGGGCTAGGAGCTCTGACTCGACCCTGCAACCACAAAACTAGGTGAGTACAGATAAGTGAGTACACATCCCACATTATACATCTAACACACACACACACCACCACAACCACACACAACACATATACCCAGACATAATAGCACTCACAGAAAACCAAAACTACCAGCATTTAACAGATTTCAATCTTTCCATCCGGGCTATCACCTCTCAGGAAAAAGACAGCGGGAGAGAGGGGGGGGGAGGAGGAGTTGCAATGCTCAGAAAACAGCTGGGTTGTGAGTAAATGGAACGGAATGGATGGCAGGGCGAAAGGGACTACTTAGTAGGAAAATCAGATCTGAGGGACATAAGGTGGATAAATTGCAGATAATGTTCAACCCCAACAGGATAACTGAGGAGGCCAAGAGAAGAATACGTTGAGAGCAACAGAGCACATGATCAACACACTAGCCGAGGGGGCCCGGAGAGCAACATGGGGGAAGCAAAGTTATAGTTATGGGTGATTTCAATCACAAGGAGTTGTGGGAAAAAACCGGGAGCCCCATGGGGGTCCCGAAACATGGAGAGCCAAGTGTGGATGTGGTATGGAGAACCCATGCATCAACTGTTGAGACACTCCCAGGGAGAGGGAGGTGAACAGAAAGGGTGGACCTTGTATTCCCCCCTGAGTAGTTGGACTCGAGGGTATAGTATAAAAAGGTCCTGGGAGTAGTGATCATGTGGTTTGTGCTTCGATCATATTGAGCCCCAAGGGGAGAGAGTGCAGGAATAGGCTGGGAAAAAAAACCCAAAACTAAAAAGGGGGAAAAATACTAGGTGAGGAACTTCTTAAAGAATTAGTGGGAGGGGGAAAAGGGAAAACCAGTAAAGAAATGATGGACTATGTAGAAACAAAATGCAAAGGAAAAAAGAGGGAGGTTTGTTCCCCAAGGGAAAACAGAAATAAGGGAAAAACAAAACGAGTCCTTGGTTCCCCAAAGGTGTGGGGGGGAAAAAAAAACTGGGTGTCTAGAGAATGGAAAAGGTACAGAAGACAGAGAATCAGGAAAAAAAAAGAAATCGCCGAAAGACCCAAAAACGAATATGCAAGTAAAAAGGGAGGGTCAGAGACAATATGAAAATGAAAAAGTCAAAAGTAAAGATGACCCGAAGCTGTTGCAGCCACATAGGAGGAAAAAACAGTCAAAGGGCCAGGTAATCAGGTGAGGAAGGGTGTGGGAAATTTCCCAAAAACGACCGAGGGTATGTCAGGGCCAACAAAGATTTAAAGAGGTATTTACAGTGGAAACCAGTAGGACTCCAAGGAAAACGAAAGGGGGGCCCCAGCAAGGTGGATGAGGTACTATAACCGGGAGGGAAAAAAGTGCTATGCGAACTTTACACCCAAAGGCGGTGGGACCGACAAATCTCTCCATGGGCTTTTAAAAAGGGAGCGAGTATTTGTGGGGCCATTAACAAAAATCTTAACACATCATTTGAAAATTTGGGGAACTCCCCGAGGTATGGAAAATGGCAAATGTAGTCCCAATTTTTAAAAAGGGGGAAAAGCTGAGGCACCAAAGACCTGTATCTTAACGTGTTTGTATGCAAAAGGGCATGGAGAAGATCATCAGGGGAGGGTTGGGGGGCCCCGGGAAAAAAAGTGTATAAATTGACAAAACCCGCACGGTTTCAGGGAAGGAAAAAACCGTGTCAAAACCCACTAGAGTTTTATGACAAGGTGACAGAAGTAAGACAAAAGGGGGGGTGGATTTGACTGGTATTTTTGGATGCAAAAAAGGCTTTCGCACGTTCCCACAAAGGTTACTGCAAAAGCTAAGGACAGGCACCATAACAGGAAAGGCACTGCAAATGGTCAGAGAATATAGAAGGTAGGAAAAAAAACGAGTATGGGACGCGACGAGGTGTCAGGTGGGGGCCCTGTGACAAGCGGGGGGTTTCCCAGGGGTCATCCTGGACTGTGGTGTTCTTGGTTTTCGTGAACGAATAAAGGAAGGGGTGACTCAGAAGGGCCTTGTTTGCAGGGCGGATG
>NC_069403.1:110384224-110399703 GCF_026875155.1 Cherax quadricarinatus | reverse complement strand
AAATCAGGTCCACACTCACACTCATCAGTTCACACTAACACTCTCACCAGGTCCACACTACACTCTCATCAGGTCCACACTAACACTATCAGGTCCACACTACACACCATCAGGTCCACACTACACACTCATCAGGTCCACACTACACACTCATCAGGTCCACTACACACTCATCAGGTCCACACTACACACTCATCAGGTCCACACTACACACTCATCAGGTTCACACTACACACTCATCAGGTCCACACTACACACTCATCAGGTTCACACTACACTCTCATCAGGTTCACACTACACTCTCATCAGGTTCACACTACACTCACCAGGTTCAGACTACACTCTATTCATCCCCTTGTACTCTTTTTTTAACTTCCATTTTCATCTGTTATTTAATAACTATTTACAATTAGAAACTCCCCTGCATAAATATCTCAATTTGAAATAAGATCCTTCAACTGAACACATATCATGGCCAAGCATGACAGATACAGCGAGGGGGACAGATTAGTGAGAGCCCCATAAAATGTTTTATATGGAAGAATGAGGAAGTTTTTAATGTAAATCAGTTGTGCTCTTAATAAGAAATTGAAATTTTCAGTGTTATTATTTAACTGTTTGCGACCACTGTCAGCCTCAGAGTTTCCTCTGAGTTACCAGACCTTGCCACGTGGAGGCCAGTGGTTCGTTTTTAAGGTCCACTCACCCACTTACTTGTGTTTTTGGAAGTTTTCCCGGGTTTTCATGTGTCCCAGGAGTCCATCTGTGTCCCCTCAGATATTCTCCCTTCCCCACTTCCCCAAGGTCTACCTCAACAACCTGTATCCCCGTCTTTCCCAGGTCCATGTGTCCAGGAGTCCATCTGTCTGCCTTCAGATATTCTCCCTTTCCCACTTCCCCAAGGTATCCTTGCCTTTCCCAGGTCCATGTGTCCAGGAATCCATCCGTGGGACCCCGGATGTCTCCCCTTCCTCACTTCCCTTAGGATATCTTCCAGTCTCAGCCTTCCCCAGGTTATGTATCCCGAAGTCAGCTCAGCCACCCCCAGTGATCTAGCCAGATGAGAACGAGGCCTTGTCTAGCTGGTCTACGGTAGAGACTGTCCAGGTGGGTGGACTTACAGGAGGGGACACACAGAAATCTGCGTCCTGTAATTACACCACCAAGACAGTCTAGATCGTAGGTCAGCCAGACGCAGCCAAGCTACCGTCCAGTTCTCCCACCAAGGTCTGGCCACTCAATGAAATTTGGGAATTCTATTTATGTTATACGATTCATCTACATTAAATATAAGTTTTTATACTTAATCAGAAGTTAAGTGTGTTTGTGAATGTTTTATTTTGTGTTGATGAGTGTTTGTGTGTTAATCTGTGTCCACCTCCACCAGAACTGTAATAAGTGTTGAACTTTTTAGTTTAATTTGGTTATATGTCTTATGTATTTGCGTGACGAGACACAATGGAAATAAGTCACTTTACCTGACTTTTTTGGGGTTATCCTGGGTAATTTATGTATCTGTTACTATATATGAAATTTTGTGTAACTATTTTTACGTGAAACTGAACCTAAACAAACTTACTTAGACACACACTTATTTTTAGGTTCATTTGCGCATATCCGCAAACACAGCATCCGGTTCACCAACATATATACACGCACAAAACTATGTACGTGTGAGCGCGCACACACACGCACATGTGTAAAGCACACTCATCCATCACCTCTTACGCTAATATGCATGTAATTACACACACACACACACACACACACACACACACACACACACACACAGACGTCCCTCTATGCCACACAAACATATGTACACAAATTTGTACGCATTCATATATACACTCTCCGTCACGGTTGTTAAAATTATGTTTGTCTTTTCAAAATAAAATCGAAAACTTGGAGGCAGAAAAAAAATCAGGCTTCCAAAATGTTCGGGAATTTATATACTTCAATATTCTGATGAAGAATGTTGGTTTTCGGGATCTTCAAGGCAACCATTGTGAAATGTGTGGAAAGTTACTAGTTTGAGACACTTGTGGGTCAGGGAAAGTTACTAGTTTGAGACACTTGTGGGTCAGGTAAAGTTACTAGTTTGAGACACTTGTGGGTCAGGTAAAGTTACTAGTTTGAGACACTTGTGGGTCAGGTAAAGTTGCTAGTTTGAGACACTTGTGGGTCAGGTAAAGTTACTAGTTTGAGACACTTGTGGGTCAGGTAAAGTTGCTAGTTTGAGACACTTGTGGTCAGGTAAAGTTACTAGTTTGAGACACTTGTGGGTCAGGTAAAGTTACTAGTTTGAGACACTTGTGGGTCAGGTAAAGTTACTAGTTTGAGACACTTGTGGGTCAGGTAAAGTTACTAGTTTGAGACACTTGTGGGTCAGGTAAAGTTGCTAGTTTGAGACACTTGTGGGTCAGGTAAAGTTAAATAGTTTGAGACACTTGTGGGTCAGGTAAAGTTACTAGTTTGAGACACTGTGGGTCAGGTAAAGTTTTCTAGTTTGAGACACTTGTGGGTCAGGTAAAGTTGCTAGTTTGTGACACTTGTGGGTCAGGTAAAGTTACTAGTTTGAGACACTTGTGGGTCAGGTAAAGTTGCCAGTTTGAGACACTTGTGGGGGCAGGTAAAGTTACTAGTTTGAGACACTTGTGGGTCAGGTAAAGTTGCTAGTTTGAGACACTTGTGGGTCAGGTAAAGTTGCTAGTTTGAGACACTTGTGGGTCAGGTAAAGTTGCTAGTTTGAGACACTTGTGGGTCAGGTAAAGTTACTAGTTTGAGACACTTGTGGGTCAGGTAAAGTTGCTAGTTTGAGACACTTGTGGGTCAGGTAAAGTTACTAGTTTGAGACACGTGTGGGTCAGGTAAAGTTGCTAGTTTGAGACACTTGTGGGTCAGGTAAAGTTGCTAGTTTGAGACACTTGTGGGTCAGGTAAAGTTGCTAGTTTGAGACACTTGTGGGTCAGGTAAAGTTACTAGTTTGAGACACTTGTGGGTCAGGTAAAAATTACTAGTTTGAGACACTTGTGGGTCAGGTAAAGTTACTAGTTGAGACACTTGTGGGTCAGGTAAAGTTACTAGTTTGAGACACTTGTGGGTCAGGTAAAGTTACTAGTTTGAGATACTTGTGGGTCAGGTAAAGTTACTAGTTTGAGACACTTGTGGGTCAGGTAAAGTTACTAGTTTGAGACACTTGTGGTCAGGTAAAGTTGCTAGTTTGAGACACTTGTGGGTCAGGTAAAGTTACTAGTTTGAGACACTTGTGGGTCAGGGAAAGTTACTAGTTTGAGACACTTGTGGGTCAGGTAAAGTTGCTAGTTTGAGACACTTGTGGGTCAGGTAAAGTTGCTAGTTTGAGACACTTGTGGGTCAGGTAAAGTTACTAGTTTGAGACACTTGTGGGTCAGGTAAAGTTACTAGTTTGAGACACTTGTGGGTCAGGTAAAAGTTACTAGTTTGAGACACTTGTGGGTCAGGTAAAGTTTGCTAGTTGTGAGACACTTGTGGGTCAGGTAAAGTTACTAGTTTGAGACACTTGTGGGTCAGGGAAAGTTACTAGTTTGAGACACTTGGGGTCAGGTTTAAAGTTGCTAGTTTGAGACACTTGTGGGTCAGGTAAAGTTGCTAGTTTGAGACACTTGTGGGTCAGGGTAAAGTTACTAGTTTGAGACACTTGTGGGTCAGGTAAAGTTACTAGTTTGAGACACTTGTGAGTCAGGGAAAGTTTTCTAGTTTGAGAAACTTGTGGGTCAGGTAAAGTTGCTAGTTTGAGACACTTGTGGGTCAGGTAAAGTTGCTAGTTTGAGACACTTGTGGGTCAGGTAAAGTTGCTAGTTTGAGACACTTGTGGGTCAGGTAAAGTTACTAGTTTGAGACACTTGTGGGTCAGGTAAAGTTGCTAGTTTGAGACACTTGTGGGTCAGGTAAAGTTACTAGTTTGAGACACTTGTGGGTCAGGTAAAGTTACTAGTTTGAGACACTTGTGGGTCAGGTAAAGTTTACTAGTTTGAGACACTTGTGGGTCAGGTAAAGTTACTAGTTTGAGACACTTGTGGGTCAGGTAAAGTTACTAGTTTGAGACACTTGTGGGTCAGGTAAAGTTACTAGTTTGAGACACTTGTGGGATCAGGTAAAGTTACTAGTTTGAGACACTTGTGGGTCAGGTAAAGTTGCTAGTTTGAGACACTTGTGGGTCAGGGAAAGTTACTAGTTTGAGGACACTTGTGGGTCAGGTAAAGTTACTAGTTTGAGACACTTGTGGGTCAGGTAAGTTACTAGTTTGAGACACTTGTGGGTCAGGTAAAGTTGCTAGTTTGAGACACTTGTGGGTCAGGGAAAGTTACTAGTTTGAGACACTTGTGGGTCAGGTAAAGTTACTAGTTTGAGACACTTGTGGGTCAGGTAAAGTTGCTAGTTTGAGACACTTGTGGGTCAGGGAAAGTTACTAGTTTGAGACACTTGTGGGTCAGGTAAAGAAGACACTATTATGATTTGTTTTATGGAAAATAAAGTTTAGCTAGAAATCATTACTGAACAATTTAACAAGTTTCTCTTCTCATATTTTCACTTCCCTCACCTCCTCTAGATTTTAATAAAACATTACCCCCCCCCACACACAAACTATAAACGATATGGGATGTAACTAAAAATTATCAGTTGGGGATAATCGATCATTTGACAAAAAAGAATTAAGGTGGTGGCTCCAGCACACTGGCCAGTACGACTCTAAGATGCTATGTTATGTTTTAATGTTCTGCAGATAACTGCTAACCAGAACTCCTAAATCCTTTTCGCAATCAGTGATATTAAGATCTACATTATTTAGTTTATATGTGGCGTGGTTATTTTCCTGTCGAACATTTAGAACTTTACATTTGTCTATATTAAACTGCATCTGCCACTTCTCCGACCACTGCATCAGTCTATTCAACTCATCCTGGAGTGCTCTAATGTCCTCATTAGAATGAATTGAACGGCAAATTTTGATGTCATCAGCAAACTTGCTTATGTCGCTATTTATTCTTTCATCTATGTCGTTTATGTAAATTGTAAACAACAACGGGTCCAACACTGACCCCTGAGGAACACCGCTTGTGACGTGCCCCCATTCTGATTTCTCCCCATTTATGTAAACTCTCTTCTGCTTATTTGTCAACCATGTATCTACCCAGGAAAAAATTTCCTCAGTAGCCTCTAATGTTGAGCTCTATCGAAAGCCTTACTGAATTCCATATACACAATATCATATTCATTACCTTCTCAAACATCTTAGTGAAAAAAATTAATAAATTCGTAAGGAAGGAACGCCCTATTGTAAAACTGTGTTGAGATTCATCAGTCAGTTTATGCCTTGCAAGATACTAATTGTTTCGGCAGTTATTGATTCCTTAAATTTTCCAACTATGAAGGTAAGACTTATTGGCCTATAGTTGGAAGCCAAGGTGAGGTTACTCAGTGAAAATCTCGCACTTCTATTAATGTTTCATTATGTTCTCAAGTTAATTTTTGTTTTGTTTTCACTCATGCAGCTTTTTATGTGTATATTTGAATGTTTTACTTGTGTTGATGTGAGTTCGTGTGTGACTCTGTCTTCCCACCGGGAAATCTGTTATAAAAAAGTTATCAGCTTTCTTTTCAGTTGCAATTCGTAATTTTCAAGGCACTGAAACTTCTACAAGTAAATATGAAAGTACACAAGTACATTAACACAGACACATATGTACACAGTAACCACAACACATGTATTTCTCGCGTCCCTCTCTAACATCTAATTCCTTCGCACACATAGTTTCTTAGAATCCAAACTGTGTCACACACACATGTTCACGCGCATATCTACATTTTCTCTCTCTTTCCTTAAAATTAAATTAATTTGCACAGGAAATATACCGGAAATAAAGAAATTGGTTAACGTAAATTCTTTCCTACATCTTCCACAACAGTGTCTCCCACAACAGTGTCTCCCACAACAGTGTCTCCCACAACAGTGTCTCCCACAATGTCTCCCACCCAGGACCAGTTCTTAGAAGACTTTTCCAGAGTCTTGTCCGGAGTTGAAAAGCAATTGCGAAACAATAATACTGGGCGACTTCAATATCTGTTTTTCAGCACAAAATAACGGGCTATGCAAAAGGTATAAGCAAATTCTAGGATTAAATAGCTACACCACAACTAATTAATAAACCAACCCGGATCACACAGTTCTCAGCCACCCTAATTGACCACATACTTTGCAACCGCGCTGAGAACATTAGTCAGTCAGGCGTCATTACCACAGGTCTTAGTGATCATTTTCATCATTTACTGCACCAGGAAAATCACTAGGGATAGGATAGGCCTACACAGGACAATAAAAATGAGGTCAACTAGAAACTACAGTAAAGAAACACTGGTAAATAGGCTACACAATTGTGACTGGACAGAGATAACAAGTTGCACGGACGTAAACGATGCCTGGGAAAAATTCAAAACAATGTTCACTACCATTCTTGATAATATTGCACCAGTTAAAGAGGTTAGGATTAAACGAAGAACTGAACCCTGGATGAATACTGAGATATTAGATAATATGAAATTCAGAGACCAGCTGCTAAAAAGATTTAAAGCAAACAGACAGGATATTGCAGCACTAAATGAATTCCAAAGGGTGAGGAACAGAGTACAGAGGCTTATAAAAGGAGCAAAGGCAAAGCACTATTGCTCAAAAATTGAAGAATATAAGCATAACCCCAGAAAGCTCTGGCAACAACTAAAACAGTTGGGGTATAGCCATAAGCCAGTAGATAGGTCTAACATAGTACTCACTATCGAAATGAGGTATGCCACGAAACATCTAAGGTGGCAAATTGCTTTAATTCCTACTACACATCTGTTGCATCAACACTAGTAAGTAAACTACCAGCTGCATCAAATACCTTTAACACAGACTCTGATAAGTTTCAAACATACTATACCAATAAAGGGGTAACCCCAAACAGTTGTCAACTAGTAAGTGTATCTCATGACTTCATTCAAAAAGAACTAAGCAGGTTAAACCCAACTAAGAGCACAGGCCCTGATAACATCCCGTCTAAGTTCCTAAAAGATGGTGCTTTTGAACTGTCAATCCCTATTGCTCACATAATAAATCTATCAATCACCACTAATACCGTACCGGAGGGGTTCAAGGAGGCCAGAGTTACTCCTATCTTCAGAAAAATAATAGGTCTGATGTAAGCAACTATAGACCTGTTAGTATACTCAGTATAATATCTAAAATTCTGGAGAGGGCAGTGTATTCTCAAGTAGTTAAGTACCTTAATGACAACAGCATTCTCCATAGCTTCAATCGGGCTTTAGAAGATCCTACTCAACCGACACCTCCCTTATTAATCTGATGGATTACCTGAGAACTGAAATGTCAAAAGGGAACCTCGTAGGTATGGTAACCTTAGACCTGCAAAAGGCCTTCGATACTGTCAACCACAATATATTATGTAAGAAACTTCAAGCTATAGGTATAGGTTCTGTAGACTGGTTTAAGTCCTACCTTAGCAACAGGAGACAAATAGTCAAAATCAACAAAAACGGAATCAGAACCCCTGCCGATAACATGTGGAGTTCCCCAAGGTAGTATTCTGGGTCCCTTACTATTCTTATGTTATGTCAATGATATGCCTATCAGTGTCAAGTGCAAACTCCTACTGTATGCAGATGACAGTGCTCTGTTAGTGACAGGTAAAGACCCACAAGATATTGCTAATGTTTTAACACTGGAACTGGAGTCCTGCAGCAAATGGTTAGTAGACAACAAACTATCATTACACCTAGGGAAAACTGAAGCCATTCTCTTTGGAACGAAACATAAACTGAGAAGGGTAAATAATTTTAATGTTCAGTGTAATGGGAGTCCATCACTTTGGTTTCATCAGTTAAATATCTGGGAATCCCCTTTGACCCATGCATGTCAGGAGAATTGATAGGGAACAGTGTAGTAAAGAAAGCGAATGCCAGGCTGAAGTTCCTGTATAGACAAGCACAGTGTCTACCTACTGAGGCTAGCAAGACCTATGTCTAGCCCTTATACAATGCCATATGGATTACGCTTGCTCTTCTTGGTACTCTGCCTTGACAAAAAAACTGAAAGATAGACTGCAAATCACCCAGAACAAAATCGTAAGATTCATCCTGGGCTGGGACCAAGAGAACATGTAGGCCAGGATGAATTACAGCAGTTGGATATGCTGAATGTTGAAGACAGAGTAAAACAACTGAAGCTAAATCATGTTTATAAAATTGCTCACGAACAGTGTCCAGAATATCTTACTGTCAATTTTGTCAAGGTTGGGAACCAAAGCAATCATAGTACTAGGGGGAGAGAGCACAACTTTGTAGTACCCACAGTCAGTGGCCAGGCTTCAAACACCTTTTATTGTACAGCAATAAAGGAATGGAACAGACTACCCACAAATGTCAAGGCCAGTCATAGCTTGAACCAGTTCAAGAAGACTGCCAAAAAGTGTCTGATGAATGAAGCAACAGAAAGGGAGGGGAATGATTTTCTATTTTTTAGCTAAAATACGTGTAAATTTTACCTTATCCCTAGTAATGACCCTCGTATTGTAGATAGTCGTAATGACCCTCGGGTAGTAGATAGTCTTAATGACCTCGTATTGTAGATAGTCTTAATGACCCTCGTGTAGTAGATAGTCTTTTTAGTATGATAATAAGATGTTATCTTCATTATAGAATAATAAGAAAATATTATAACCTTTATATTATAATAATAAGGTAAAAGGACCCCAATGGAAATAAGTCACTCTGTCTGACTTTTTTGGGTTATCCTAGGCTCTCTACACATATGCTGCTATGTATGATAATTCTATGTAACTGTATTGTGTATACCTGAATAAATTTACTTACTTACTTACTTACTTACTTACTATTTATGTTTCCCTAAACAATTATGTTGACTCAAAATTCCTAAAAGTTTCACTTAACATATCGCAGGAACCATCACTCTCTTATCCACACTAAAAAATCTTCTAATTGATAGTCTTCACGGTAGTCTAGATTATTGACAAAAAAGGATTTTAGCAGTGTCTCCGATTCTGATGTTTTTATTCACTTGTATGTTGGTCTGCAACATACAAGTGAATAAAAAGTGTGTTTTTTTTCTGTTTATTTATATTGCTGCACACATAACCTTCATCTTTCTAAACACAGCCAGTTATTCATTACTTATATTTTGTCTTTTCCATCACTCTGTCAGTCACAATTTTGACATACATTACTTGGTATAATCAACAGACAATGGACAAACACTAATATTTTATTTAAAGTTAAATAATATTTTGCAATTTTTTCTAACACTGTCCAGCAGTTGTGAACTGTACCAGAAACACTGTGTCCAGCAGTTGTGAACTGTACCAGAAACTTTGTGTCCAGCAGTTGTGAACTGTACCAGAAACACTGTGTCCAGCAGTTGTGAACTGTACCAGAAACACTGTGTCCAGCAGTTGTGAACTGTACCAGAAACACTGTGTCCAGCAGTTGTGAACTGTACCAGAAACACTGTGTCCAGCAGTTGTGAAACTGTACCAGAAACACTGTGTCCAGCAGTTGTGAACTGTACCAGAAACACTGTGTCCAGCAGTTGTGAACTGTACCAGAAACACTGTGTCCAGCAGTTGTGAACTGTACCAGAAACACTGTGTCCAGCAGTTGTGAACTGTACCAGAAACACTGTGTCCAGCAGTTGTGAACTGTACCAGAAAACACTGTGTCCAGCAGTTGTGAACTGTACCAGAAACACTGTGTCCAGCAGTTGTGAACTGTACCAGAAACAAAGTCTGTTCGTTATTTTTTTTCTTTTCACTTATTGTTGATATTCATGTCCGAATATAAAACATCAATAATTAACAGTTGTATATTACAAGATATTCATGCTGGTGAAGGTATAAATGTCTGCGATATCCCAGCCACTGTAACACTTACCAGTTTAACACAGTCCAGTAAAATAATAATAATCTATGTAGATAGTGTTAAAGGTTTCACTTCAGACTGTTAAGTCACTATAAAGAAAAGGAAAAGATCGAAGACTCCGTCGGGAGTCGAACCCGAGTCTGCTGCTTTAGAGGCAGCCGTGCTGACCGCTGCACCACAGAGTCTTAATGTTTAGAGATTGAGTTTTACTATATAGCTCAATGGTAGTGTTGGCAAAGTAATGACCTTTATTAGAGGCCTGGTTTCTGGTTCTATTGGTACCCACCTTGACGGTACTAGTGACCAGTACTTCTCTCCCTGCTGGTACTAACGTGGAAGGTACTAGTGACTAGTAGTTCCCTCCCTGCTAGCACAAACATGGAGGGTACTCGTGACCAGTGCTTCACACCCTGCTGGCACCAATGTGAAGGGTACTAGTTACTAGTGCTTTCCTCCCTGCTAGCACCGATATGGGCGGTACTATTGACCAGTGCTTCTCACAGTGCTAGCACCAACGTGGAGGGTACTAGTTACCACTGCTTCCCTCCCTGCTGGCATCAACATGGTACTAGTGACTAGTGCTTCTCTCCCTGCTAGCACCAACGAGGAAAGTACTAGTGACCAGTGCTTCCCTCCCTGCTGGCACCAACGTGGAGGGTACTAGTGACCAGTGCTTCTCTCCCTGCTAGGACCAACGTGGAGGGTGCTAGTGACCAGTGCTTCTCTCCCTGCTAGCACCAACGTGGAGGGTACTAGTGACCGGTGCTTCTCTCCCTGCTAGCACCAACGTGGAGGGTCCTAGTGATCAGTGCTTCTCTCCCTGCTAGCACCAACGTGGAGAGTACTAGAGACCAGTACAGAGAAATACAAGACTTGCCGAGCAACATACCTGGACAGTTCAGGTGCAGGAACTAAATCGAGTGTTTGAGATGTGCTGGACTGAGGCCCATATCCTCGGGAATAGGCAGTGCTCCCCACCAGCTCTCAGGAATTCTCGCCAAAACACCTCTCTAAACTCTTGGGCACTATCAGTCCAGCACATCTCAAACACTCGGGTGATCTTCTCAATCGCATTCGCAACATCAAACATCAGGAACAAGAAACTTTCCAGCCTTGACGTGACTTCCCTATTCACCAAAGTACCTACTACACAAGCCATCGATCTCTTGCGCAGAAAAATTGACGATTCACTTGATCTTCCCATTCCAGCCAGCGATTTCATCGACCTTGTTGAACTATGTGTTGGCTTTACGTGTTTTCTCTTTCGAAAATCACCTCTTTCAGCAGACTTTTGGACTACCCATGGGTTCGCCACTCAGTGCAGTCCTGGCGAACCTATACATGGAACATCTAGAAGCCGAACGTTTCTCCACCATTATTCCTTCGTCTGTCACTTGGCTCCGTTATGTTGACGACATTCTCCTCATAACTCCTAAACGCTTCAACGTTCAAGCTCTCCAAGACAAGCTCAACCAGGTCGAGCCTTCAATCCAGTTCACACTTGAAGAAGAAGTCGACAACACTCTTCCTTTCCTTGATGTCCTGCTCTGCAAAGCTGACCACGAACTTCGTTTTAAAGTCTATCGAAAACCCACCAACCAAAACGATCTTCTCCACTTCTACTCTCACCACGACACCAAAACCAAACGTGGTGTAATTATAGGCTTCTTCCTGCGTGCACTCAGAATCTGCAGCAACGAGTTCCTTGAGGAAGAATGCACTATAATTGAACAAATATTTTCTAAACTCCACTATCCTCGTCACTTCATCAGAGACTGCAGACGGCGAGCATTAAACATCTTCAACACACCCAGAGAAGACACTGCCGAGAAGAGATACATAGTCCTTCCCACCAACTCCATTGCCAAACATGTTTCCAACATCTTTGCCAAAACATCATTCCAAGTATCTACCTCCACAACCACGACCATCAAGGACATCACCAGTAGTAGGCAGGACAAGCCTCCATCCTCTGCAGGGGTATACATAATCCCTTGTAATGACTGCAACAAGTTATACGTGGGCGAAACATCAAGGGACCTCCAAACACGTATTTCAGAACACCAATACGCAAGCAGGTCTGACGACACAAGGAATGCCTGCGTACAACACCGTAATTCACACAACCACTTGATAAACTACAGAAACTCAAGACTTATCGCCACAGAAGACAACACTCAATACCGAAGAATCCTGGAATCATCACTCATTTCCATATCCGACAACTTCAACCAGAATAGTGGCTTCTATAACATAGCTGAACCACTTGCCAAGAAACTTCTTCATCGCCATCCCACATAAGAACACTGTAGAAGGTCTGCTCACAACTTATCCAATCTCCTTTCCAAGCTGGACTATAAATACTCGCGTTCCTTCCACCCCAGGTAGTTCTGTTTGTGACTTGAAAAAGCCCACTGTGTGGGCGAAACGTAGTCAATAAAGGATTCACATTATACTGCATTTGTGTTTATATTGCCAATGTCTTGGTCTGAAAAATGGCAGATGAAGTAATGAAAATAACCCTCGAAGCTATAATCTAGGTGAAGTAGAGCTTGATCATACAGAATGTGAAAAAGACTTGGGAGTCATGGTAAGCAGGAATCTAAAGCCAAGACAGCAGTGCCTTAGTGTGCACAACAAGGCCAACAGATTACTTGGATTTATCTCAAGGAAGTATAAGTAACAGAAGTCCAAAAGTTATTTTACAGCTCTATACATCACTAGTGAGGCCTCATTTAGATTATGCTGCTCAGTTTTGGTCTCTTTACTACAGGATGGACATAGACTCATTAGAGAACATACAGAGAAGAATGACTAAAATGATTTACTGTGTAAGGAACCTCCGTATGAAGATAGACTTAAAGCCTTAAATCTCCACTCTCTGGAGAGGCGTAGAATGAGAGGAGATATCATTGAAGTGTATAAGTGGATGACAGGCATAAACAAGGGAGATATTGTAATAAAGTTGGTAAATTACCGACAATATGTAAAGTAAAAGGACACAAGTGCAACTAATGTGACATTTATTGTAGCAACGTTTCGCTCTCCAGGAGCTTTATCAAGCCATTACAAACAATACATGGACACAGAGGGTATATAAAAGGCTCAGAGTGAGGTGAATACTAGTGAGGTACCATTTCGATGTTCACTAGTGGTAGTAGTAGTAGTAGTAGTGGTAGTGACAAAAGCAATTAATTCGTACATGAGTAAAGGATATAAAAGCTATTACTTGGGTAACATAAAAATAGGTTGGACAAATATAAACTGGAATGAGGCAGGTTGTTTCAGTGTTCACTCTCTGTGCTTTGTGTAGTATAACAGGAGAGACTATGTGATGGCAGGGTTTACTGTTTTCAGGAGGATTCTTGCTAAGACTTCGGAGAGGGTTTGAAAGCTGCCGTTGTTTTGTTTAATTGTATTCGAAACAGCGATCAGTGCTGATTCAAAGGCACTTGCGTGTGCGGAAATTAGTTTCTTTTATCACTAATTGGGCGTCTCTGAATTTCATAAGATGATTGGTGGAATTTCGGTGTTGTACACAGGCGCAATATAAACAAAAATGCAGTATAATGTGATCCTTTATCCACTATCCTCGTCACTTCATCAGAGACTGCAGACGGCGAGCACTAAACATCTTCAACACACCCAGAGAAGACACTGCCGAGAAGAGATACATAGTCCTTCCCACCAACTCCATTGCCAAACATGAACATCAAAATGGTATACAATACCGACAGGTTGTTAGGTAAGACACATAAGCAACAGTTGGGACAACTTTATTCCGAAAACGTTTCGCCTACTGTGTAGGCGAAACGTTTCGGAATAAAGTTGTCTAACTGTTGCTTATGTGTCTTACCTAACATTGCCAAAAATGTTTCCAACATCTTTGCCAAAACATCATTCCAAGTATCTACCTCCACAACCACGACCATCAAGGACATCACCAGTAGTAGGCAGGACAAGCCTCCATCCTCTGCAGGGGTATACATAATCCCTTGTAATGACTGCAACAAGTTATACGTGGGCGAAACATCAAGGGACCTCCAAACACGTATTTCAGAACACCAATACGCAAAGCAGGTCTGACGACACAAGGAATGCCTGCGTACAACACCGTAATTCACACAACCACTTGATAAACTACAGAAACTCAAGACTTATCGCCACAGAAGACAACACCCAATACCGAAGAATCCTGGAATCATCACTTATTTCTATATCCGACAACTTCAACCAGAATAGTGGCTTCTATAACATAGCTGAACCACTTGCCAAGAAACTTCTTCATCGCTATCCCACATAAGAACACTGTAGAAGGTCTGCTCACAAACTTGTCCAGTCTCCTTTCCAAGCTACCCAAGTTTTTAGACTCTACAACCCAACTCGGTACATCATCAGATGCAGCATTCTTCACCTGACCTCAGCCGGACTATAAATACTCGCTTTCCTTCCACCCCAGGTAGTTCTGTTTGTGACTTGAAAAAGCCCACTGTGTGGGCGAAACGTAGTCAATAAAGGATCACATTATACTGCATTTGTGTTTATATTGCCATTGTGTCGGTATTTTATACCATTTATTTCCGTTGTACACAGGCGTTGTTTAAGTTGTCGTTCCTACATGCGTATATGTGTTCATTGAGGCGGGTGTCGAGGTTTCTTGCTGTTTCACCTACGTAGATCTTGTCACAGCCTCCACAGGGTATAGTGTAAACTCCTGCATTGACTGGTTCGTGGTGCTTGGGTTTTGTCCTGGTTAGATCCTTTATTGAAGTGGTAGAAGCGATGGCGACTCTGGTGTTAGCTTGTGAAAGTACTTTTGAGACGTTTAGTGCAACCTGGCTGTTGGGAAGAATTATAACTTTGTTGGGAGCGGTGTTGATGCGTGGAGAATTGATGATCTGAAGAGCTCTTTTCTTGCAGTCTTTGATGAAAAAAGAAGGAAATTGTAACTCAGTGAATGTTTGGTGAATGTAAGTACATTCCTCGTCAAGAAACTCAGGACTACAAATTCGGTATGCTCTTAGGAAAAACCCGATGATGATGCCTCTTTTGGTCTTGGTATCTTGACTGGAATAGAAGTGTGTGAGATCATTTTTATTGGTGGGTTTCCGATAAACTTGAAATCTTAGGTTGTTGTCTACTTTGTGAATGAGGACGTCGAGGAAAGGTAGCTTGTCATTGGACTCTTCTTCTAGTGTAAACTGAATCGCTGGTTTAACTGCGTTGAGCCTTGCCTGAAGATCCCGTACATCAAAACGTTTTGGAGTTATTACGAGGACATCGTCCACGTAACGTAACCAAGTGACGCTTGAAGGATGATGTTGGCGAAGTGTTCAGACTCTAGGTGTTCCATGTATAAGTTGGCTAGGACGGCACTTATTGGGGACCCCATTCCCATGCCGTTAGGTTTGTTTGTAGAGCTTGTTATTGAAGGAAAAACGAGTTCAATCAAGTAAGAACATAAAAATAAGAATGTAGGAACACTGCAGAGGCCTACTGGCCAATTGAGG
>NC_069403.1:110348675-110383724 GCF_026875155.1 Cherax quadricarinatus | reverse complement strand
TCAACAGGTCTTTTATCTACCTATAACATAATCCAACAAACTACTGTCATTTCGCCCTAACATCCTATCTTGTATACTTATTTATCCTCTTTTCTTAAAAATATGTAATTACCTATAACTAAACCCACTTTCTATACAAAGTTCAATCAAGGGCTCCCATTATCATTTACACCTGGCACCCAACTTACCTACCACACCCTCTCTAAAAGTTTTCCTACTTTAGCATTCAAGTCCCCTACACAATTACTCTCTCACTTGTTCAAAGGCTTATACATTCACTTAACATCTCCCAAAATCTCTCTCTTCTCTGGCATTCCTCTCTTCTCAGGTGCAGACACGTTATTATGACCTCCACTTCTCGATCAACCTTTACTTTAATCCACATAATTCTTGAATTTACACATTCATATTCTCTTTTCTCCTTCATAACTGATCATTTTAACATTACTGCTACCCTCCTTTGCTCTAACTCTCCTCAGATACTCAGATTTATCATTTTATTTCCCCCCACTGAAAATCTCCTACCCTTCAGCTTTGTTTCGCTTAGGGCCAGGAATCAACTTCTTTTCATTCATAACATCAGCAATCATCTGTTTTTGTCAACCCGCACTACATCCACGCACATTTAAGCGACCCAGTTTTATAATGTTTTTTCTTCTCTTTTTTAGTAATTGTATACAGGAGAAGGGTTACTAGCCCATTGCTCCCGGCATTTTAGTCGCCTCATACGACACGCATGGCTTACGGAGGGAAAGATTCTTTTCCACTTCCCATGGACAATGAAGAAATAAAATAAGAACAAGAGCTATTTAGAAAAAGGAGATAAACCTTAGTGTATTATATATATATATGCAGTGAGTGTCTGTGTGAAGTGTGACCAAAGTGTAAGTAGGAGTAGGCTAGATATCCCGGTTATCTTAGCGTGTTTATGAGACAGAAATGAAAACAGCAATCCTACCATCATGCAAAACAGTTACAGGTTTTTTGTTTCTCAGTCATCTGGCAGGACGGTAGTTAAAATTCCTGGGTGGTTGCTGTCTACCAACCTACTACCTATATATATATATATATATATATATATATATATTTATATTATTTTATATATATATTATATATTATATATATAATATATCTATATATATTAAATGTAGTATATCTAGATTTCAATCGAGTATTGCTATGCTGGGAAAATAAAAGCAAACGAGTATAGGATACCAAAATTTCAACTCTCACGACAGAAAGTTGTATTCTGTAGATACGTAGGTGTTGAAGTTGCAAGAGTACAATGGAGTCCCCAGGGATCGGTTCATGTTGTCGAAGTACATAAATGATATCGAGCTTGAGGGACTGTCATCAAAGAGCAAAATTTGCTTGAGAGGAAACAATATTGGGAGAATAGGACACCATCTGTAGAAGGACAGATTTCAGAGCGACCTGAAGAATACCCAGTGGGTCGTAGGGGTGGAAGACGGAGTTTGAGAGTAGAGGAAGTGAAAGTAAGGTATTTTAGATAAGTAACAATACTAAAACAACATACACAAAAAGTTTCCAGAAAATTAATAAAAAAGAGAGAAGAAAGGGACCTTGGAGTAACAATTATCAAGAACCTCACAAACTGTACCAAACTATGCTATCAGCGATCCAAAATATTCCTTAGGTAGAAATTTCAACCACAGAACACTAGACACACAATATTGAATTCTTTAATGCACTTGTTAGCAGTTTCTTGAACTATTCTTATCGTTTGGTCTCCAAATTACATAAAAACATGTAGAGAGAATGGAGCGAAACAGAATAATTCAAGTAGTGTATCAGTCGTAGTTGGAAAGGAAGGCGGGGTGGGGGTCGGCCTACGGAAGTTGGAGGGAGGGGGGTTAAATGAGGTTTTGTGTGCAGGGCTTGGACTTCAGCAGACATGCGTGAGCGTGTTTGATAGGAGTGAATAGAGACAAATGGTTTTTTTAATACTTGACGTGCTGTTTGGAGTGTTTGTAGCAAAGTAACATTTATGAAGGCATTCAGGGAAACCGGCAGGCCGGACTCTGAGTCATGGAGATGGGAGAGTACAGTTGCCGCACTCTTGAAGGAGGGGTATGTTAATGTTGCAGGTTTAAAAAACATGTAGTGTAAAGCACCTTTTGCAAGACAGTGATGGGTGAATGATGTGAAAGTTTTTCTTTTTTTTTTTCGAGGCCACCCTGCCTTGGTGGGTGAATCGGCCAGTGTGATAATAAAATCAAGAATAACAAACCCCCCCAAGCTATACCATAACTCAGAAACAATGTGAAGAAAAAACTCAAAGCCCTGAATATTTCTTCATTAGAAAAATGGAAACTACGAGAAGATTTTTGTACAAACCTTGTAAGATATTGTTATGGTCTGACGCTCAGGCACGAAACCTACATCAAGTTGCTGAAATTTGTCCATAATCCGAAGCAAGGGAATTGAATTACAATGTGAAGATGCAATGGAAGGGTTGCACAATTTTTTCTTCATTTTTTACATAATTATAGCAGAATTCAGTAAGCTACTTGTTGAAGCTGTAAAACACAAATACAACACAGTCAAAGAAACCAGCTAGACAAACATATTAACAAGTGAAGGATTAACTAGATACTACGCTGGGGCCTCTGAAGCATTTGGTTGCTGAGTTTGTTCAGGTAACTGCTCATGAGACCATCAGTTGACTATGAGGTAACTCTGTTTGTAGCTGAAGTAGATTCGATCCGATATTGTTTAAAGGAAAAACCCTCAACCGAAGTAGAACCATTGTACAACATTTCTGTCAGTATCAGTGAGAGAAATAAATGGGGGAACAGATTACTAAATTAAAGGAAGGCAGTAGTTACCCATGTCTTTATTCCACATTTAATCTTTTCATAAATTTCTTGTCATTTTATATGATTATGGTATATGTTTTCTCTCTGTTTTCTTGCCAGTAGTTTTCGAAGGGGGTGGTGAGGGGTGAAAGCTTTCCCTTTCACTGACTCCACACGCTTATATAATAAACGATAGCCCTTTACCTAGCAGAATTGATAGCCTCCTCTTCAGTAAGACTCAGTAAGGACTTTCACTGACGTGGAATGATTTCTGTGATTCTTGATGTGAAGAATGTTTTGTGACCTTCAAAAAGTGATTATATTCTGTAACTCTCTTGGTGTGAGGATATTCTGTGACTCTTTGATCAGGAAGGGAAATTGCTGTTCGTGACGCTCTTGGACGTAGTAAGTGAGGTTCTGTGTCACCATTTTTGATGTTGTAGGTCTGATGTTGCCGCTGCTGACTTACAAGTGCGCTGTTATGTTCTTTGATTCTCTTACAATAAGAATATTAATTAGAAGACACTCTTTGAGGTTTGAAAGCTATTTGAGAAACGCAAAGTTATTAAGAATAAGAAAAGAAGAAATGGTATGGTTGACGAACTGTTAGTGAGTCAGTGGAGAGGATTGTAATATAGTGAGAGAGAGAGAGAGAGAGTACATATGAAAGGTCAGATAGCAGACGGGCTTGGAAATCCACAGCTGACTATCAGCTGGAGAGATTAATCTATTTGTACCAAGATTAAGAAACTCGTTGATTTATCTAGGTGCAGCAGGAAGCAAGGATAGAAGGAGAAGAGTCTCTCGTCCTCCACTCCCTCCGGCATACCAGCACGAAAACAAAGGGGAAAAAAAACCATAACATATTGGAAAACTGACGGGAAATTTAAAGGATCGAGAAGAGGGTGAGAAAGAGAAAGTCAGAGGAAGTACTTACTAATTTGTACTTACCCTATTTATGGTTGAAGTGGTCGATTCATAGCTCCTGGCCCCACCTCTTCATTAGGTTCAATCTCATCGTATTTCCTCTTAAATGTATGTATGTATCCTGCCTTCACCTATATCACTTAACAGAATAATTCCACCTCCTGACAACTCTATGGCCAAAGAATAACTTCCTAAACAACCTGATGACCTCATGTTGAGTCTTCCACCTTCCAGTCTGACCCTTGTTTGCTCGTTCCAACTCTGGAACAATTCAGTCCTGGATCCACCTTGTTCAGTGGCTCTCAGTATTTAATCTGTTCTTATTATGTCCCCCCTATTTCTCTGTGTTCCAGTGTTGGTCAAGATTGAGTTCCTTAACTCTACTCGTAGGACAAACCCCTCAGTTTGGAGAACTCAGTACTTGCTGCAAACCTTTGCACTTTCTCTATTTCTTGACGTGTTTGACTAGGTGCGGGTGCCATATGGTGGTTCATACTCCAGTATGGGGCCTGATGTGGACAGTGACAATGCCGTGCATGACTCCTTACTTTGATGGTTCGATCTGGTATCTCAGGTTGACAGTGTGACCGTATGCTAAGCAGTTATTTGGTTTCAGTTGCCGCCTCAGGCAATTGCTTAGTATGCTGCTTACCCAAGATACTCTTTCTTGAGTGAGTTTGCAGCCTTTGACTCTTAGGCTGTACTCTGTCTTGCGGTCTCTATGTCCTTCCCCAATCTTCATAACTTTGCACTGCTCGGGGTAAATCAAGGAGCCATTTGTCAGCCAGGATTGCGCTTGTTCGAGATCCCCTTGTAGGTTTACATTTATCCTCTTTCAATTTGTATTCTCACTAATTTCACATCGTTTGCAGAGACACCTCTGACTTATCCTTCTGTCATGTCATTCAGAGTTCACGGAAAACCCAGAAACAGCACTAGACTAGACTCCACTTGTAGACCCCCACTCGACACATGCATGCACTCGACACCTGTCTTGGACCAACACACGTTGTTTCCTTCACTGTAAAGTATTCCCTGATCCACTGCGAACTTTCCTTCCTATTCCTGCTGCTCCTCAGTTTTTCAACGAGTCTCTTCTGTGGAAACTGTGTCAAAAGTCCTTCTTACAGTCTTCTAACATCCCCACTCTTTCCTATCTTACATCTGTTTCCCTGTCATAGAATTCCATTGGGTTTGTGGATGAGGATTTCCCTTTCCTGATACTTGTGGTTGTCATGTATTAGGCTATTCCAGCAGGTGCTCCATCACTCTTTCCAGATAATTTTCGCCAGTGATATTATATATATATATGTCAGTTACAGTGGTTCTGTGGTTATTGCTGTTATCATTCTACTTTTCTTAAACATCAGCTGTCTTAAACATTTGCTGTCTTCCATACCTCAGGCCAGTTACCTGGTTTTAATAAATTTAATTGAAGAATTGCTGCTAGGGCCAGACCACAGAAAAATTCCTCTGCTTCCCTTTCTCTCAGGACCATGGAAACATGTTATCTTGGTCTACCGCCATCGAGGAATTAGTTCACTAGCAGCATCTTTACCTCCTCCTTGGTTATGTGCAGTGTGTCAGCACTCGTTGGAGCATCCTACCGCCTCAGTTTGCTGGAACCATTGTCTCTACTGTGAATACTTCTCTAAATCTTGTTAGGTTTTTACATATCACTGGTTACTCTTTGTGAGCTCCTTCCTGTTCTAAGCCTGAATTAACCCGGTTCTTCACTATTGTTTTCCTCCTAATGCTGTTGTTTATAAACTTTGGGTCAGAATGGCATTTGTGCTATGTCATTCTCGTAGCAGGTCGCTTCTCTCCTTATCCACGTATATTCATTTCTGACACTTCGACTTCTCGTCCCTTTTTTTCCTGGGTGCTTTGCCTTCTAAACTTTTTCGTGCTCTGCACACTTGGCTTTGGATATTTTTACCTCTAGGTAAACCACGTGCTCACTCTGGTTTTTCCATTTTTGTTTACCTTTGATATGAACTCCTTCTCTTGTTTTCTTCACTTAGTGGTCACTTGCCTCCATCATTTAATTTACTGTTTTTTCTTCAGTTCTCTTTCTCACTGTACCTTATGCAGGAATCCATCATTACCCTTCTAAGACCATAACATGTACAATCGGGGCAGCTGCTAGAAAAAACGAAGGAAATGGATAATGAGAATCTTCCAAAACTAGGGATGCCCAAAGCAATGACGACACCTTCAGATCGCTTGTTCTATCTAGGCTAGAATATTGCTTGCACACTAACAGCACCTCTCAAGGGCAGGTGAAATTGTGACCTAGAAAAATGTACAGAGAACCTCACGGCGCGCATAACGGAGATAAAATACACCACAATTACTAGGAGCGCTTGAAGTTCCTTAACTGTAATCCCTGGAACACAGCGGGAGAGAACATGATATTACACCTGGAAAAATCCTAGAGGGACTAGAGTACCGAACTTTGCACACGAAAATCACTCGTAACGAAAGCAAAAGACTTGGACAGACGATGGAAACATCCCCCAATGAAAAACAGGGGGTTGTCAAGACGTTTTAAGAGACAAAACAATAGTGTCAGGGGCCCGAGACTGTTCAATGCTCCCAGCATACTAAGGGGGATCATCAATAGGACCCCCTGGCAGTCTTCAAGATGGCATGGACAAGCACCTTAAAGTCGGTACCTGACCAGCGGGGCTGGTGGCTGTACGTTGGGATTGCGTGATAGCCAGCAGTAACAGCCTGGTTGATCAGGACTCTGATCACCAGGGGGCCTGGTCACAGACCGGGCCACGGGGGCGTTGACCCCCGGAACTTCTCCAGGTAAACTCCAGGTAATACCTGTGTCAATTCCCTTTTTAGAAGTTTGGGTTTGGCTGTTTAACTCTACAAAGTATTTAAAACACAGGACGTCGTGTTGACTAGCGCCAAGGGGCTTTTCGTGATGTGATATCTCCTCTGTGTCTGAACTGTTCCAAAGGTGAATATGAGATATAGCTTTGCAGCAACAAACATCTTCCTCTCTCCCTGGTTATTTTCCTAATCCATTTTGGTGCATGAAGTTTTCCAATACAGTCTCGGCATCTTAGCTTCCACATTTCTGGGTCCCCATGTTAACCTGGAGGTTACCTGGAGTTATTCAGGGATCAACGGCCCCCCGCGGCCCGGTCCTGACCAGGCCTCGTAGATCAGGGCCGGATCAACCAGGCTTGTTACTGCTGGCCGCACGCCGTCAACGTACGAGCCACAGCCCGGCTGATCCGGCACTGACTTTAGGTATTTTGTCCAGCTCTCTCTTGAAGGCAGGCAGGGGTTTATTTTGTAGTTCCCCTAATACTTGATGGGAGGTCTGTTGAACCAGTCTTGGGCCCGGACATTTATGTGTTTTCTCTTAGTGTTCAATGACGCCCTACTTTTAATTGGGTGCAATTTTGCATCGCCTGCCCAGCTTTTTACTTTCGTAGGGAGTGATATCTGTGTGCAGATTTGGGACCATTCCTTCCAGGATTTTCCAAGTGTAGATTATGATATATTCTCCATCCCTGCGTTCTCCAACGAGTACCAAGTCGAGTGCTTCCAAGCCGTTCCCAGTAGTTAAGGTGTCTTGACAGAAATCTTATACGTGCAGTAAAGGATCTCTGTACACTCTCTAGATCTGCAGTTTTCACCTGCTTTGAATGGAGATGTTAATGTACAGCTGTATTCCAGCCTAGAGAGAACAAGTGATTTGGAAAAGGAATCATCATTGGCTTGGATCTCTCGTTCTTGAACGTTCACTTATCCATCCTTATCATTTCTTTGCACTTGTGATCGTGCACTGTTCTGATCCTTGAAGTGAGATCCTCAGACATTACACTCACATGTCCCTTACATTAGTTTTCGCTCTATTGTATGGCCAGATATGTAGTATACTATGTTCTAGTTTTTATCTCCTCCTTTTCCATAAGGATTAGTTGGAATTGGTCCTCATTGAACATCATATTGTTTTCCGTTGCCCAATGGAAAAACTTTTGTTTATATCTTCTTGGTGGTAACCGCGTCCTCTGCAGATGACAGCCTCATGAGGATCCTAGTATCATCCGCCAATGGTGATACGGTGCTGGGTGTATATCTCTGTCTATGTCTGATATGAGGATGAGGAATAAGATGGGGCGAGTACATGATGCCTTGTGGAACAGAAAGCTCTTCAGTAGGCAGCCTCCGATTTAACTCGTTGACCATACTCTTTGTGTTCGATTTGTTAGGAAGTTGAAGATCCATCTCCCCACTTTCCCAGTTATTCCTTTATTTAGCACCGTATTTTGTGGGCTATTACGCATGATCGCATTTGTCAATGCTTTTGGAAAGTCTGTGTATATTACATCAGCATTCTAATTTTCTTCCAGTGCATCCAAGGCCCATATCATAGTGATCCAGTTAGTTGTGGAGGCAGGAGCGACTGCCCTTAACCCATGTTGCCCTTGTTGTGCAGATTAGATTTTGGGGAATCCAAAGTTGAATCTGCAATCCTGCTTTTAGCATTCTTTCAAAGATTTTTTATGATGTGGGACGTCAGAGTATTGGGTATATAGTTCTTTGCTAATGCTTTGCTGCCACTTTTATGGAGTGGGTTATATCCGTTGTTTTAAGTGACTGTGGAATTTTACTCCATGTCCAAAGCTTCCTCCTCCATAGTGTACTTAGGGCACGCGAGAGGGGTTTCTTTGCAGTTCTTAATGATACAGAGTTCCACGAGTCTGGCCCGGGGCTGAGTGCATGGACATATTGGTCAATGGCTTTTCGAAGTCTATCGGAGTGTTTAGGGTTAATGTCGGAAATCTGGCATACATTTATGGAATTTTGAGGCTCCATCCATGCAGAAAAATCATTTGGGTCGTCGTCCTCAGGATGATTAGTGGCTCACTAAACACAGAGTCGTTCTAGGATTTCGGTATTTCACTCGTTTCCTTGTTGATCATCTGTGTAAGGTCCCCAGCCTGTCTGAGTAAGCCCGATTACTAAATGTGGTATTTGCCTTATTTTTGGATATGAAAAAGAAATATTTCGATTTCTTTCATTTTCACTAATAGCTTTAAGCTCCTCCTGTCTCTCATGGTTTCTGTAAGTAGGTCATTTACTTAAGTTCGATAGTTTTCCACTTCCTGGTCAGCGCCTCCTTTCGTGTATAGATATTCTGGCACTCCTGAGAGCTTCAGTGACTCTTCGTCGTCTTCTGTAGGGGGAGCGTCTTTTCTCTCTACAGTTTACTCTGCCTCTTCTTCTTGCTTAGGGGATTATGCTAGAACATGCTTCAGCTGCAGGAAGTGATCCTTTCAAGGCACTGGTTTGGATCCAATGCCAATTAAGATATCTTACAAAAATGTTTCATTTAGGACATGGTTTACCTGGTCCAGTTGATGTTCTTTTTGTTGAAGTTCGTATTTTTGTGAAGACACCTTCACAGGTACCTGCTTCTGCTGATCAGGAACCTGTGCATGTGTACCTTTGGACTTCGATTAGGTTGTGATCGGAAGTAGTTGTTTTTGATATTCTTATGTCTCTTATCAGGATCTCATTATTTGTAAAGGATTAGGTCAAGTGTGTTTTATAGTCTTGTTGGCTCCACTATCTGCGACATAAGGTGTGTTTTCGCAGAGACTTAGTAGCTCATGTGTGTGGTGTTTGACCTTTTCATCTGCGCTACGCCGGGGATTGGTTTCAGCTATAACATTATTTGCTACATTCTTCCATTTTGTATGCCTTAGGTTGAAATCACCAAGCAGTAAGATGTTTGGGGATGGAGCTGTAAGGCTTTCCAGACAATAATCAATTTTCAGTAGCTGTTCCTTGAACTGTTGGGAGGTTGCATCTGGTGGCTTATATACAACCACAATGTGTGTGTGTGTGTGTGTGTGTGTGTGTGTGTGTGTGTGTGTGTGTGTGTGTGTGTGTGTGTGTGTGTGTATGTGTGCGTACGCACCTAGTTGAACTCCCCTACTTGTGGTTACAGGGGTCGATTCACAGCTCCTGGCCCCACCTCTTCAGTGGTCGGTACTAGATCACTCTTTCTACTCTATGAGCTTTATCATACCTCTTCTTAAAGCTACATCACTTCCCAGACTATTCCACTTCCTGACAACTCTGTGACTGAAGAAATACTTCCTAACATCCTTTGTGATTCGTCAGAATCTTTAACTTCCAACTGTGGCCCCATGTTGCTGTGTCCCATCTCTGCAACACCCTGTATCTGTTCACCTTGTCGGTTCCTTTCAGTATTTTGTATGTCGTTATCGTAACCCCCCTATTTCTCCTGTCCTCCAGTGTCGTCAGGTCGATTTCCCTTAACTCCTCCTCATAGGACATGCCCCTTTGCTCCGGGACTAGTCTTGTTTCTAACCTTTGCACTTTCTCTAGCTTCCTTACGTGCTTGGCTAGGTGTGGATTCTAATTGGTGATGCGCTACTCCAAAGTAGTGCCTAACGTACACGGAGTTACAGGGTCCTGAACGATTCCTTATTAAGTTGTCGGAATGCTCTCTTAGGATTGCTAGGCCGCCCGTTTGCTGCTAGCAGTTATTTGGTTGAGGTGACTTAGGAGATGTGCCCTGTGTTATAGTCACCCCAGATCCTTTTCCTTGAGTGAGGTTTGTAGTCTTGGGCCCCTGACTGGTACTCCATCTTCGGTTCTTCTTTGCCTTTCCCTAATCTACGTGCCTTTGTACTTTGTGGGGTTGAACTCAGGAGCCATCTGGAAACAGGCTGCAGCCTGTCCTATCCCCTTTGTAAATTCTGCCTGGTCCTTCGTCGAGTGATTCTTCTCCCATCAATTCACTCATCTTCCTGCAAAACAGGGAACACTTCTGAGGATTATTCGTTTCGTCATGTCGTCAGAAATACCAGAAACATCACGGTCCTAGGACTGACCCCTGTGGAACTCCACTCGTCACAAGTGCCCACTATGACACCTCGACGCGTACCATGACTCGCTGTTGTCTTCCGGAGGCAGGTATTCCTTGATCCATTGCAGTGCCTTTCCAGTCTATCCCGCTGGTTTAATCCAGCTTTTGCCACTGTCTCTATTGTGGAACTGTTGTCAAAACGCCTTCTTACAGATCAAGAAAATGCAATTACCCATCCTCTCTTCTTGTCTTACTGCTTCACCCTGTCCTAAAGAACTCCAGTAGGTTTGTGAGTTTGTGACACGGATTTTCTTCGTCCTTGAAAATCGTTCTGGCTGTAAACTGATAAGCTTCGTTCCTTCCTGGTGCTCCACCTTTCTTCTGATATCTTCTTCATGACTTTTGCATAATATACATGTCAGTGACACTGGTCTGTGGTGGTGTGTGTGTGTAGTGTATGTGTGTGTGTGTGTGTGTATTTTATGTTATGGATGTGTGTCTGTGTGTGGTGTAATGTGTGTTGTGTGTGTGTGAGTGTTGTGTTGTGTGTGTGTGTGTGTGTGTTTTGTGTATGTGTGTGCTCATTCTATTTGTGGTTGCAAGTGGCCGATCCGCAGCTTCTGGCCCAGCCTCTTCGCTGCATGGTACTAGAAGCCTCGCCATACCTCTCATTTAAGCTATGTATGGATCCTGTTTCGCTACATCGCTCTACGGATTGTCCCACTTTCTGAAAACTTAGTGCGAACAAATACGTCCTAAACATACCTGTATCACATTTCGGTTTTCATATTCTATTTTTGGCCTTTGTTTCCTGTGTCCATCTCTGCAACATTCTAGATCTACGCAAGTTGTGCGCGGGAGGAGGTGGTCCACCACGTCATTTCCTTTCAGTGATTTTATAAGTCGTTCTCATGTTCTCCATATCCCTGCTTGCCTCCAGTGGTCAGGTTGAGTTCTTGAACCTCTTCTCGTAGGACATACCCATTAGCTCAGGGGACTTGGTCATCTGCAAGCCTTGCATGTCTCTAATTTCATGACGTGCTTGACCAGGTGTCGGTTCCATAATGGTGTTACATACAAGGTGTACAGTGTCGTGAATCCCCAAATCGTTTTCGAGTTGATGGATTTGTATTCTTTGATCCCCCCGCAGCATGTACTCCGCTGCGGTCTTCTTTGTGCATCCCAGCGTCATAACTTTTGTTAGATCAGGACACTGCAACTGTCAGATACCTTGTAGTCTTTACGGTAATCGTCCGCTTGAATTCTCTTGCATTCTCTTCACATCATCTACAAACAGGGACTCCTTTGAAACTAACCTTTTCCGTCATGTATTCACATATTCCAAAAAGAACACCGGCCCTTGGGACTGATCCTTGTGGAATCGGCCTCGAACATGCGCCACTTTGACAACCCATCACTTTGCCATTTACTCCCTTGTTTCCTTCCTGTCAGGCATTCCCTGATCCATTGCAGTGTTTTTCCTGTTATACTTTCCTGCTCCTCTAGCTTATGTACCAATTTGTGTGGAACAGTGTGGAACCTTCTTACAGTCCAAGAAACTGCAGTCCACCCAACTTCTCTCTCTCTGTCTTATTTATGTTAGCATAAGTAAGGACTATGGTTGATGCTCTTGCATCTACTCTAGTTGAGGGATGATTTACCTCATCTTTTGGGAGTGGTGAGTGTACTTAGCGAGAAGATGGTGACGTGTACTTAGCTCTGTGAAGACCTGTTTGTGTGCTCTCTGTGATTCTGTACCAGGATGCCCTCTCTTGAGCAACTTTACCAGCAGCTGAGAGAAGAGCTCAGAGTTGCTAAGATGGAGATACGGCGATTAACGGAGGAGGAACAAGAGGATTCGTAGTAATCTTCTGTTGTGAGTTCCCTCAGGTTTAAGAGGGGAGCTTGGTCAGTGCCCGGGCAACATGGAACCAAGCTGAAGATCAAGAAAACGGTTGGAGAGGCAGACAAGAAACAACGCCCCAAGGAAAACCAGGAAGACTACCGTGGAAATTCCAACCCTTTCTCGGTGTACCTGGACGAATGTGAGGTGTTCTACTGGGGAATGTCCACAATGGAGCACAATGAAGCATGGCAGACGTGAGAAAGACATCCTAGAAACCCCAACGAAGACATCGGAGAACGTCTTGGACGAATTATACAAGTGGTTGTGTAATGCCTACATGGCGAATGTAAGTCGACTTTAACTCGGAGCACACGACGGACGACCGCCAAGGAAGGTAAAAACATTGTTGTTGTTGGGGATAGCCAGATTTTAGGTACATGGATCGGGCATTCGGTTTGAAATGGATAAGAGTAGGAGACAGAGAGTGTGTTTTCCTGGGGCTGGGATGAAGGATATTGTTAGCCATCTGGATGACATCATGAGAGTAACGGGAGAAATTTCTATTATCTGTTCAGTGTGGAGGAACGTGTTGGCAGCGTAGGAGTGAGGACCTGATTAGCAGGTATAGGTCAGCAATAGAGATAATTAGGAGGAAGGGTGGGAAACCTGTCATATGTGGTATTTTGCCAAGGAGAGGATTTGGGAAAAATGAATGGTTGTCCGAGCAATTGGGTGTTAATTGCTGGCTGGACAAATACTGTAAGGATTTGCGGTAACATTCATTGACAACTGGGACCTCTTCTATGGCAGAAATGACATGTATGCCAGGGATGGGGTTCACTTATCTAGGTGTGGGGTGGGAGCAATGGCCAACGCAGTGGAGGGAGCTGTTAGGTCTTTTTAAATAGGAATAGTTAGTGGTATGGGTTTTGGCGGGAAAACTGTGAAGTCGCAGGGTAGTAACATGAGTACTAGGAGAACTAGTAATAGACAAAATGAGGTGGATATTGGAAAACCAGTGGCACTAATTGACAAGGACAGTAAAAGGTTAGTGGAATAACAGAAAGGAGCAGGAAGGGTAAAGAGAGAGGAGGGTCATTTTAAAAATTTATTACACAATAGTGCAGTGCTAGGAATAAGATGGACGAGTTGAGACTAGTTGCTAGTGCAGGTTTAAAATTGAGTATTTGCCTTTTTCTGAGCGTGGTTTATTCAAAAAGTCGGGGGCATGCCTGCGAATGTCACATTCAGGGTTTTAAAAATTTTTCCCAAATAGATAGAAGTATCGGGAAGGGGGGTGGGGTGGCATTGTATGTCCGAGATCGTTGAAAATGTTGCATAAAAAACGGGTATTAAGTCTGAAGTAACAAAATACAGAGTCTGTTTGGATAGAATTTTCAGAGGGGCATGAAAAAATTATCTTAGGTGTGATATACCGTCCCCAAATTTAGATAGGGACCAGGGGAGACTACTTGGGGGAAATTGTTAGGGCCACAAGGCACGATAATGTAGTAATTCTAGGAGACTTTAACTTTAGTATATTGATTGGGAAATTTCTTTACTGGGAATTTAGAATTTATACGATTTCTTAGAAGTAGTTCAGGATTGTTTTTTTAAGCGTTTGTGACAGAACCTACAGGGGAAAACTGCTTGATTTGTTTGGCAAACAATGAATCCCTTTTTAATAATTTAGAAGTTTAGAGGAACTGGGTGCTAGCGACCACAAATTTAATTACATTTAGAATTGAATGGAAGTATGATAGTAGGGATAACTCAGTAAAGTCCAGATTTTCGCTTAGCAGGTTACGATGGGCTTAGAAAAACACTTATCATCTGTTGACTGGGGTAAGAAGAGAGCTTCAATATGACGTTTTTGAAAACAATACATGTGTCAAAGAACGTTTATCCCCTTTTAAAGGAAAAAATTTGATCAAATAGAAATGACCCAAATGGATGAATAAAAGGTGAAATATTACTAGGGCATAAGAAAGGGAATTTATAGGCGTATCAAAAGAGGCGAGGGTTTTCTTATGAATAGTATATTGACATTAAGAGGGACATTTTAAAAAAGGGGGTAAGAAAAATAAAAGGAAATTTAAATTAAAATTGCTAGGGGTTCTAAAACCTTTAACCCAAAAATTTTTTTTAGGGTTTTGAAAAAAAGTCAGAGATAAGATAGGTCCCTTAAAAATAAAATATGGGCATTTATGAAAAGAGAATGAAAAGTGCTCGATTTTAAAAAATTATTTTCTCTCGGTTTTTTAAAAGGAAGACATAATAATATTTCCCGGGAAAAAATTTTTTTAGTGGTCGGAAAAAGATAAAATTTGTAACATCACGTCCTAGTGAAAAGGTTTTGAAACAGATAGACCGCTGAAGCAAAATAATCACGGGGCTGTGAGGTTTTTCAAGGGTTCTAAAGGGTGCAAAATGGAAGTCTGTGGGGAAACCCTTTAAATATTTTTTTAAAATTTTTTCTTTAAAACAGGTTTTAGTGTCTGATATGTGGAAGATGGTAATGTAATTTTATTTTAAAAAAAGGGGACAAGCGTTCCCTCAAATTTCGCCAAAAAAAGCCTGACCTCAATTGAGGCAAAATTAATAGAGTCAAAAATTTTGTGAGATTATAGAAGCCTCGATAAGCATAGCTTGTTAATGTTTCTCAGCATGGGTCACAAGAGGCCCGGGCTTTTCTAATAATTTATTAATTTCTTCAGTAAAGCTTTTTAGGCTGTTGACCCGTTTAAAAAATTTAAAATTTTTTTATTAGATTTTGTAAGGCATTTGATAGAGTTCCCCACCAAAGATGTTTAAGAAACACCCCAAACTTCCCTACCACACCCTCTCTAAAATTTTTCTCCTACTTTAGCATTCAAGTCCCCTACCACAATTACCTCTCTTTTTTTTTTAAAAGGGCCCCTTTTACATTCACTTAACACTCCCAAAATCTCTCTCTTTTCCTCTGCATTCCCTTTTCTCCAGTGCTACCCCGCTTTTTTAAAATGACACCATTTTCTGGGGCCCCAACCTTTACTTAATCCACAAAAATTTTAAAATTTCCCAACTTTCATATTCTCTTTTCTCCTTCCAAATTTGTTTCATTTAACTTTTCTGCTCCCCCCTTCCCTTTGCTCAAAACTCTTTCAGATACCCCGGGTTTTAAAATTCCATTTTTTTCCCCCCCACTGAAACTCTCCTCCCCCCTTACTTTGTTTCGCTTGGGCCAGGACATCCAATTTCTTTTCATTCATAAAATCAGAAAATCATTGTTTCTTGTCATCCGCACTACATCCACGCACATTTAAGAAAACCCAGTTTTAAATAAATTTTTTTTCTTCTTCTCTTTTTTGAAATTTGGGAAAAAACGGAGAAAGGGGTTACTACCCCTTTTGCCCCCCGGCTTTTTAGTCGCCCATACGACACGCATGGCTTACGGGGGAAAAAGGAATTCTTTTCCAAATTTTCCCCAGGGACAATAGAAGAAATAAAAAAAAAACAAGAGCAAATTTAAAAAAGGAAAAAAAAACCCTAGATGTTTTGTATATTTTATATTTTCATGTCCCTTTTGCCCGGGGAAGTGTGAAAAAGTTTTTAAGTGGGAGTAGAAAGATTCCCTTTTATTTAGGTGTTTAAATGAGAAAAGAAAAAAAAACCAGCAACCTACCATCATGCAAAACAGTTACGGGTTTTTGGGTTTCACAGTCATCGGGCGGGACGGTATTATTTCCCGGGGGGGTTTTTGTTTGTTTCCCCCTCCAAAAACTCCCTACTAATATATAAAAATATATTATATTAAAATAATAATTAAATAAAATTTTTTATAATATTATATTAAATATATATATATATATTTATATATAAAAATGTAGTATATCTAGATTTCAATCGAGAAAGCTTGCGGGGAAAATAAAAGCAACGAGATAGGATAAAAATTTTCAAACCCTCAGACGGAAAGTTGTATTCTGTAGATATTGGGTTTTTTAAGTTGCAAATACAATGGAGCTCCCCGGATCTTTTTCATGTTGACAAGGGTCATAAATGAAAGGGCCGGGAATGTCATAAAAAGGCCAAAAATTTGCTGGGGAAAAACATATTGGGAAAAATGGACCCCATCTGTAGAAGACAAATATTCAGACCCCCCCTTTGAAAGATACCCATTTGGGTCTTAGGGGGGAAGACGAGTTTGAGAAAAGAGAAGTGCAAAAAATGTTTTTGATAAGTAAAAACTAAAACAAAAAACACAAAAATTTTCCAGAAAATTAAAAAAACGAGAGAAGAAAGGGCCCTTTGGGAAAGTAAAAATTTATCAATAACCTCAAACACCAAACTTGCCTAACCCGACCCCAAAAATATCATGGGTTTAGAAATTTCAACCACAGAAAAAATTGCCCACAAAAATATTGAATCTTTAATCCCCTTTTGTTAGACCGTTTTTTTGAATTTTCCCTTTCTCGTTTTGGTCCCCAAAATTTAAACATAAAACATGTAAAAGGGGAATGGGCGAAACAGAAAAAATTTCAAGAGTGTATAAATCTGAATTTGGAAGGAAGGGGGGGTGGGGGTCGGCCAAAGGAAAGGTTGGGGGGGAGGGGGGAAAGGAGGTTTGTGTGCGAGGGGTTTGGGACTTCCGCAGCCTCGTGAGGTTTTTTGATAGGAGTAAAATAAGCAAATGGTTTTTAATATTTGGGACGTGCTGGGGAGTTTTGAGCAAATAATTTATGAAGGGTTTGGGGGAAAAACCGGCGGGCCGGGAACTTAAATTCCTGGAGGGGGGAAAGTACATTTGCCTCCCCCTCAAAAAGGAGGGGGGGTTTTAAGGGTTTCAGTTTAAAAAGTAGTGAAAAGCACCCTTCTGGCAAAAACAGTGAGGGAAGTGAATGATGGTGAAAGTTTTTTTTTTTCGGGCCCCCCTGCCTTGGGGGGAATGGGGCCAGTGTAAAATTAAAATCCCTTTATAAAACAAAGCTCATACCATCACCAAAAAAATGTGAAGAAAAACCCCAAACCCCTTAAAATTTCTTCATTAAAAAAAAGGGAAACTACGAGAGATTTTTTTTACAAACCTTGTAAAATTTTTTAGGGTCCTGACGCTCAGGCACAAAAAACCTACTTTCAAGTGCTTAAATTTAGTCCATAATCCGAAAAAAAGGGAAAATTAAATTACAATGCTGAAAAAAGCAATGCAAAAGGGTGCACAATTTTTTCTTCATTTTTACATAATTATAGCAAATTTCATTAATACTTGTTAAAGCTAAAAACAAAAATACAACACAGTCAAGAACCACCTAGAAAAAAAATTTTAAAAATAAAGGGATTAAATTAAAATACAACCGGGGGGCACTCTGAATCTTTTGGGTTGTGGGGTTTTGTTCAAAAACTGCATGAGGACCCAGTTGACTATGAGGAAACCCTCATTTTGTAGTGAAGTAGATCGAAAATTTTAAAAGGGAAAAACCCCTTCAACCAGAGGTAAACCATTGTTTTACAAACATTTCTGTCAGTATCAGTGGGAGAAATAAAGGGGGAAACCCATTTACTAAAAAAGGGAAAGGGCAGTATTTCCCAATGTTTTTTTTCCCACATCATCTTTTCTATAAATTTTTTCATTTTTTAAATATGTTTAGGGTTATTTTTTCCCTCTTTTTTCTTCCCAGTGTTTTCGAAGGGGTGGGAGGGTAAAACCTTTTCCCCCTTTTCCAATTTAAACCTTTATAAAAAAACATAGCCCTTTACCTGGGCAAATTGTAGTCCCCCCAGAAAGATCAGAAAGGATTTTCACTGCCGTAAATTGATGTTCTGTGATTCTTGATGTAAAAGAATGTTTGTGACTCTTCAAAAAGTGAATTATTTTTTTTTAACCTCTTGGTGTAAAGGGATATTCTGTGACTCTTGATCGGGAAAATGTGTTTCGTGACCTCTTCCGTTGAAATTTCGTGTCCCCATAAAGATGTGTGGGAAAGGCGCTAAAACTTAAAAAAGCGCGATGTTCTTTGATTCTTACAAAAAGAAAAAAAGGGACACTCTTGAGGTAAAAGGAAATTTGAAAACGAAAAGATTTTTTAAGAAAAAGAAAAAGGTAGGGTTTACGAACTGTAGTAGTCGTGAAGATTGTAAAATAGTGAGAGAGAGGAGGAGAGAAAAAGGGAAAGAAAATAAGCAGACGGTTTAAAAATCCACAGCTGACAATCACCGGAGAGGATTAATTATTTGTACCAAGTTTAAAAGGGAAATTTCGTAAATTTTCTAGGTGCAGCGGGAAAAGCAAGGAAAGAAGGGAAAAGGGGTTCCCCCGTCCCCCCCTCCCCCCGGCAACTACCACAGGGAAAAAAAAGGGAAAATAAACCATAACATTTTGGAAAATTTAAACGAAATTTAAAGGAAGAAGAGGGGAAAGCCCCAAGGGGGTCAAAACCCTTTTTGGGTACTTCCCTATTTAGGGTTGAAGGGGTCGATTAAAATTAGCTCCGGGCCCCCCCTCTTAAATTAGGTTCATCTAATCGTATTTCCTTTTAAAATGTATGTATTTTACCTCCCCTTCACTTTCCCTAAAAAAATTTTCCACCTCCTGACAACTCTATGGCCAAAGAATAACCCCTAACAACCCTGTGATCATGGAGTCTTCCCCTTTTCCAGTTCTGACCCCTTTTTGGGCTCTTTTCCAACCTGGAACATTCTGCCTGATCCCCCTTGTCAGTCCCTCTCAGTTTTTTATCTGTTCTTTTATGCCCCCCCTTTATTTCCCCTGTTTTTTCCAGTTTTGCAAGTTGATTTCCCTTAACCTCTACTGGGTGGGAAAAAAAACCCCCTCAGTTCTGGGATAGCCCCTTCCCTGAAAACCTTTGCACTTTCTCTAATTTCTTGACGTGTTTGACTAGGGGGGGTTTCCCTTTCTGGTGGTACATACTCCAGTATGGGCCTGAGGGACAGGGGTACAATGCCGGGGAAAGACTCCTTACTTAGTTGTCGAACCGGGTTTATTCCCGGGGTTTAAAAGGTGACCGAAATGTAAGATTTTTTTTGGGTTAAATTTTGGCCTCGGGAAATGTCTTAGTATGCTGCTTCCCCCAAAAAACCCTCTTCCTTGAGTAAAGTTTTTTCCAAGGTTTTAAATTTTTAGGCTGTATTTCCGTCTGGGGTTCCTATGCCTTTCCCCCAAAACTTCAAACTTTCCCTTTCGGGGGGGTTAAAACCCTAAAGGACCCCATTTGTCAGACCGGGATTGCATTTTGTCGGGACCCCCTTTTAAAGGTTTCCCATTACCCTTTCTTTCATTGTATTCTCACTAATTTACATGTTTGCAGAGAACCTCTGACTTTATCCCTTCTGTCATGTCTTTTTCAGTTTTTACGAGAAACAGCCAAACCTGGGACTCACATTGTAAAACCCCCCCACTCGACACATCATGCACCCAAACCCCTTTGTTTTGGAACAACACACGTTGTTTCCTTCCTGTAAGTTTTCCCCTGATCCACTGCAAAAATTTTTCCTTCTATTTCCTGCCTGCTCCTCTAGTTTTTCAACGATTTTTTTCTTGTGGAACTGGGGTCAAAAGCCCCTTCTTACAGTCTAACCACCCCACTCTTTCCTACCCTTACATTTTGTTTTCCCTTGTCATAAAAACCCCCAGGGGGGGTTTGGGGTGATGCGGGAAATTTCCCTTTCCTAAAAACCGTGCGGGTTTTGTCATGTATTAGGCATTTCCAGCCTAGGGTCCATCCCCTCTTCCCCCAGAAAATTTTTCGGGCCGTGATATTATATACTAATATGTCATAAAGTGGTCTGGGGTTTTTATGCTGTCTATCTTTTCTACTTTCTTAAACATCGCTTGTTCTTAAACATTTGCTGCCCTTCCATACCTCAGGCAGTTCCCCCTGGTTTTAATAAATTAATTGAAGATTGTTTTGCTGGGGGCCGACACATTCCCCTTTCTGCTTCCTTTTTTCCCCGGCCCAAATGGAAACATTTTTATCTTGGTTTTTAACCCCCAATGGGGGAATCTATTTCCCCTTAGCAGCTTTTTACCTCCTCCTTGGTTATGTGCAGTGTGTCCCGCACTCGTTGGGGGCATCCTCCCGCCTCAGTTTCCCAAACCATTGTCTCTATTGTGAATATTTTCTCTAAATTTGTTGGGTTTTTTACATACCCCGGTTTACTCTTTGTGAGCTCCCTTCCTTTCCTCACCCTAAACCCCCCGGGTTTTTTCACTATTTTTTTCCCTCCTAATGCTGTTGTAAAAACTTTGGGTCAGTATGGCATTTGTTTGCTATGAATTTTCGTTTTCGGGGCCCCGGCTTCCCTCCTTACCCCGTATATTCATTTCTGACTCTTGGGACTCAGCTCCCTTTTTTCTGGGGGGGGGCTTTCCTTCTAAAATTTTTTTCCGTGCTCTACACACTTGGTTTTTGGACAATTTTCACCTCTAGGAAAACCAGGGGCCACTCGGGTTTTTTCCCTTTTTTGTTACCCTTTGATATGAACTTTTCTCTGTTTTTCCCCTTCATTAGTGGTCACTTGCTCCATCATTTAATTTCTGTTTTTTCTTCAGTTCTTTTCCACTCCCCCTTTTCAGGAACCCCAACCAAAACCCTTCAAAGCCATAACTTTATCAATCGCAGCTGCTAAAAAAAACGACAGGAGGGTAATGAGAATCTTAAAAACCCTGGGGGATCCCCAACCCAATGACAAACACTCTTCAATCCCCTTGTTCTATCTAGGCTAGAATTTTGCTGCACCCTAACAGCCCCCCTTTAAGGGGGGGGAAATTTGTGGCTAGAAAAATGTACAGAAAACCCTTAAACGGCGCCCCAAAAAACGGGATAAAACACCCAATTACTAGGAGCGTTTAAATTTCCCTTAACCTGAAATCCCGGGAAAAACACAGGGGGGGAGAGTTTAATGTTTTTATATACACCGGAAAACCCTGAGGGACTAGTCCCGAATTTTGCCCAACGAAAATAAATCGTAACAAAAGCAAAGCCCTTGGCAACAAAGCACACCCCCAAAAATAAAAAACGGGGGTTTTGGTCATTAGCACGTTAAGAGAAATTAAATAATTTGTCAGGGGCCCGAGCCCAAAAACCTCCCTCCCAGCTTACATAAGGGGGATCCAATAGACCCCTGGAAACCCCCTTTTTCAAGATGGCACGGGAAACAAGCCCCAAAAGTCGGTCCCTGACCACCGGGGGGTGGCTAAAAACGGGGGATTGCTTTGTACCCAGCATTAACACCGGTTGATCAACCAAAATCCCCCCGGGGGGGCCGGTACAGACCGGGCCAGGGGGGCGTTGCCCCCCGGGAAACCTCTCTCCGGAAAAACTCCAGGAAAACCCCTGTGCCATTTTTTTTTAAAGAATTTTGGGTTTGGGCTGTTAACTCTACAAAGTTTTAAAAACCCAGGGACGTCGTTTTTGGGACTAGCCCCAAAAGGGGCTTTTCGTGTGTGATATCTCCTTTTGTCTAAATGTTAAAGGGTAAATATGAAAAATAGTTTTGCTGCAACAAAAACTCCTCTCCCCCTGGTTATTTTCCCAATTCATTTTGGTGCAGGGAATTTTTCCCAATACAGTCTCCGTCTTAGTTTCCCCACTTTCTGGCCCCCCATGTTACCTGGGGGTTTCCCTGGGGGTTTATTCCAGGGAAATCAACGCCCCCGGGGGCCCGGTCATGCCCGGGGCCTCCCGGTAATCGGGGCCCTGACCCAACCAGGTGTTACTGCGGGCCGCACGCGTCCAACGTACGAGCCACCCCCCCGGCTGACCCGGCACGACTTTGGGTATTTGCCCACTCTCTTTTGAAGGCAGCCGGGGGTTTTTATTTTTTGTTTCCCCTAATATTTGTTTGGGAGTTTTGAAATTCTTGGGCCCCGGGACACTTTTTTGGTGTTTTTTTTCTTTATGAAACCAAAATGACGCCCCTATTTTTAAATTTGGGGTTTGCATTTTGATCGCCTGCCCATTTTTTTTACTTTGGGGGGTGGGGAGTGATTTCTGTGTCCCGATTTGGGACCTTTCCTTTCCCAGGTTTTTTCCAAGTGAAATTTATGTTTAAAACTCTCCCCCCGGGTTTCCAACGAGTAAAGTCAGTCCCTTCCCCAAGCTTCCCCATATTAAGGTGCTTGACAAAACTTAAACGTGAAAAAAAAGGATCCTGACACTTTAGATCGCAGTTTCACCTTTTTGGGGAATGGAGATGTTAAGTACAGCAAATTTTCCCACCCTAGGAAAAACAAGGTTTTAAAAAGGACACTTTGGGTTTGGGGCCTCTCTCGTTTTGAAGGGTTCACAATTATCCCCCTATCATTTTCTTTGAAATTGTAAATCGGGGGCACGTTCTGACCCTTAAAAAGGGGAGATCCTCAGACATAAAAATCACATGTCCCTTAAAATTTTTTTCCCCGCTCTATTGTATGGCCAGATTTTGTATTTAAAACTCTGTTCTAGTTATTATCTCCCCCAATTTTTCCCCATAACGGATTTATTGGGAATTTGTCCTCATTGAAAATCATATTTTTTTCCCCGGTTCCCCCAAGGGGCCCTTTTTTTTTATATTTTCTTGGGGGTTTAACCGGTCCCAGCAAAATACGGGCCTAAAGCAGATCCTAGTATCATCCCCAAAAGGGAAAAGATTTTTTGCTGTGGATATATCTCTGTCTATGTCTGATATGAGGATGAGAAATAAAAAGGGGGGCAGTACTTTTGCCTTGGGGGAACAAAACCCCTTTTCCCACTAGGCAGCCCCCGATTTTAACTCTGTTGCCATACTCTTTGTGTTCGATTTTTTTAAGGAATTTGGGAAGATCCACCCTCCCCACTTTCCCCATTTTTTTCCTTTAGCACTATTTTTTTGGGCTTTTTACCAGGGATCGCATTTGTCAAATGTTTTTGCAAAGTCTTTTAAATATTACATCTGCATTCAAAATTTTTTTCCAGTGCACCCAACCCCCTATCATAGTAAACCATAGTTGGAAGGCGGGGAGCGCCCGGGCCCTGAACCCATGTTGCCCGGGTTTGGTGCGGGTTTTTTGGGAATCCAAGTGATTTTAAATTTGGGCTTCTTGATTTTTTTCCAAAGATTTTTAGGGTTGGACGCCCGGTATTGGCTAAAAATTTCCCCTTAGCTAATGCTTTGCTCCCAAATTTTTATGGATGGGGCTATTTCCTTTTTTTAAGTGACTGGGGAAATTTTTAACCCCATGTCCAAGTCCTCCCCCCAAAGTGTATTTTAGGGCACGGGAGGGGGGTTTTTCTTGCAGTTCTTAATGAATACAAAATTCCACGAGTTGGGCCCGGGGCTGAGTCATGGACAATTTTAAAGGGGTTTTTCAAATTTCTATCGGATTTAGGGGAAATGTCGGAAATCTGGCATACTTTTTAGGGAAATTTTTAAGGCTCACCCAAATGAGAAATCTTTTGGGGTCGTCAACCCTCAGCAAAATAGGGGCTCACTAAACCAGAGTCGTACTAGGATTTCAGTTTTTCACTCATTTCCTTTGTTGTCATCTGTGAAAAGTCCCATTGTCTGAGTAACCCCCCGTTTAAAAATGGGGTATTTGCCTTTTTTTGGGCCCAAAATGAAAAGAAATATTTCGAATTTCCCTTTTTAAAATTTCAAAATTAGTTTTAAGCTCCCCTGCCCTTCAGGGGTTTCCTGTAAGCCCTTTTAAACTTAATTCAAATTTTTTCCATTTCCCCGGGCCCAAGCGCCCCCTTTTCGTGTATCAATATTTTTGGCATCCTGAGGAGCCAGTAAACTTTTTCGTGTTTTCGGTAGGGGGGAGGCCTTTTTTCTCTCCGGGTTTAAACTCCTGTCTTCCTTTTTCTTGGGGGAATATGCCTAGAACATGCTTCACTGCCCGGAAAATTGGGTCCTTTCAAGGCATGGGTTTTGGATCCATGCCATTTAAGATATCTTCCCCAAAATTTTTTTCATTTTAAAGGGCTTTGGGTTTTCCCGGCCCCGTTGATGTTCTTTTTTTTGAAGTTTATTTGGGGAAGGGGCCAAACCCTTTACAGGGGACCTGCTTTTTGTGATCAGGGCCCCTGTGCATGTACCCTTTTGGGTTCGATTAGGTTGTGATCGGAATTTGTTTTTTTTGTAATTTTTAGTCTCTTTTAGGTCCCCCATTATTTGTTAAAAATAAGGTTTAAAATGTGGGTTTTCCCAGTCTTGTTTGGGTCCCCTATCTGCCGATTAAAGGGGTTTTTTTTCGGGGGAAGACTTTGTAGCTCATGTGTGTGGTTGGTGACCTTTTATCTGCGCTACCTCCGGGGTTGTTTTTAGCTTAACATTATTTGCTACATTCTTCCCTTTTTTTTGCCTTAAAGGGTTTAATCACCAAAACGAAATGTTTTGGGGGGGGAGCTTTTAAGGCTTTTCCCGACAATAATCCCAAATTTTTAGTAGCGTTCCTTTAAAAAGTTGGGAGGTTGCATCTGGTGGCTTATATACAACCACAATGTTGGGGGGGGGGGTGTGTTGGTGGGGGTGTGTGTGTGTGTGGGGGTGTGTGTGGGGTTTGTGGTAAGTTGCGTCCCCACCTAGTTTAAAACCCCACTTTTTGGTTACGGGGTTTGATTACAGTCCTGGCCCCCCCCTCTTAGGGGGTCGGTTCTAGATCATCTTTCTACCCTATGAAACTTTAACATACCTTTTCTAAAGTACATCCCCTTCCCCGACTAAATTTCCCCTTCCCGGCAACTCTGTGATTTAAGAAAACTTTCCCAAAATCCTTTTTGATTCGTCCCAAAACTTTAACTTCCAACTTTTGCCCCAAAGTTGCTGTTTTCCCATCTCTCAACAAACCCCGTATCTGTTTACCTTTTCGGTTTTCCCTTTTTGTTTTTGTAGTTTGTTTTTCGTAACCCCCCCCCCATTTTCCTGTCCTCCAGGTCGTCCCGGTTTGAAATTTTCCCCTTTAAATCCCCCTCATTGGGCATGCCCCCTTTGCTCCGGGATAAATCTTGTTTCTAACTTTGCACTTTCTCTAGTTCCTTACGTGCTTGGCCCGGTGTGGATTTTTAATGGTGCTGGGGTATCCAATGTAGGGCCCAACGAAAACGGGGTAAAAGGGTCCTGAAGATTTTCCCTTTTTTAAGATGTCGGGAATGCTCTTTCCTTTTTTTGCTAGGGCCCCTATGCTGCAGCAGTTATTTGGTTGGGTGACCTTAGGAGATGTGCCCTTGTTATAACCCCCCCAAGAACCTTTTTTTGAGTGAGGTTTTTAGTCTTGGGCCCCCCGGGCTGTACTCCAAACTTCGGTTTTTCTTTGGGCCCTTCCCAATCTTTGTGACTTTGTACTTTTTGGGGGGAATCCAGGGGCCATCTGGGGAAAGGGCCCGCCAACCTTCCCGTCCCCTTTGTAATTTTTGCCCCGGTCCTCGTCCCAATGAATTCTTCCCCATCAACTTTACATCATCTGCAAAAAAAGGAAAAAAATTCTGAGGTTTTTCGTTTCGTCATGGGCGTTCAAAATACCAGAAAAAATCCCCGGTTCCCAGGACTGACCCCCCGTGGAAATCCCCCTCGTCACAAGTTCCCCCCCTTTAACCCCCCCGCCGCGTAAAAATGACTCGCGTTGTCTTTCCCCCAGCAGGTATTCCTTTTTCCATTGCAGTGCCTTCCCTGTTTTTCCCCCCCCTGGTTTCTCCCGCTTTTTTGAAATAGTCTCTATTGTGGGGATGTGTCAAACGCCCCTTTTACAGGTTTAAAAAATGCAAAACTACCCCCCTCTCTCTCTGTCTTACTGCTGTCAACCCTGTCCTAAAACCCATAGGTTGTGAGTTTTTGACACAGGGGGAGTTCCCCCCTTGAAACGTTCTGGCGGGAACTGATAACCATTCCTTCCAAAGGGGCCCCACCATTCTTCGATAGTCTTCTTCATGACTTTGCATACTATACATGTCAGTGACCCCCGTCTGTGTGGGTGTGTGGGGGTGTATGTATGTGTGTGGTGTGTGTGTATGTATGTATGTATTTTGTGTTGTGTGGTGTGTGGTGTGTGTGTGTGTGGGTGGTTGTGGTGTGGTGTGTGTGTGTTTTTGGGTTTTTTTTGTGTTTTCCCTTTTATTTGTGGTTGCAAGGGCCGATCCGCACTTTTTGGCCCGCCTCTTCGCTTTCGGGGACAAAAGCCTCGCCATAAACCCCTCCTTTTTGTATGTAGGATCCTGTTTCGCTACATCGGGTCTAGGAAAGTCCCCCCTTTCTGAAAACTCTAGTGGTGAAAAAATACGTTTCCCAACATACCTGTATCCATTTCGGTTTTTATCTTTTAATTTTTTGGCCTTTGTTCCGGGGCCCATTCTGAAAATTCTAGCTCTGTCCACCACTCCCGTTCCTTTCAGTATTTTTTAAGTCGTTATCAAGTTCTCCCTATCCCTGCTTTCCTCCCTTTGGGTTCAGGTTTAGTTTCTTGAACCTCTTCTAGTTTTAATTTCCATTAAAACTCAGGACTAGTAATCTTGCAAGCCTTTTCACTGTCTTTTAATTTCATGACGTGCTTGCGGGTTTTCCCGGGTTTCCCTAATGGTGTTTAAAACACGGTGTACAGTGGCGTGAATCCCCAAAAACGTTTTTCCCAGTGAGATTTTTATTTTTTGGGTCCCCCCGGATTTACTTTCCCTTTTGCGGTCTTTTTTGTTTATCCCCCAAACTTCATAACTTTTGTTTAGATCAGGACTGCAACCCGTCCCAGGGTAAACCCTTTTTAGGGTTTTCCCGGGAAACGTCCGCTTTTAATTCTCTGCATTCTCTTTACTCATTTTAAAAAAAAGGGACTCCCTTTTAAACTAACCTTTTCCGTCATGTCCCTTCCCCCATTCCAAAAAGAACACCCCGGCCCCTTTGGAAAGATCCTTGTGGAAACCAAATCGACCCATTTCCCCCCACTTTTTACAATATCATTGCCATTTTTTTCCCTTTTTTCCTTCCTGTCAGGGTTCCTGATCCATTGCAGTGTTTTTCCTGTTTAACTTTCCCGCTCCCCCCTAGCTTATACCAAATTTTTGTGGAACAGTGTGGAAAGCCTTCTTACAGTCCAAAAAAAACTGCAGTCCCCCAACCCTTTTTCTCCTCCTGTCTTTTTTATGTTTTTCTTTAAATAAAACAAAAGGTCTCTTTCGCATCAAATCCTAGGTTTGAGGGAATGATTACCCTCATCTTTTGGGAGTTGGGGACGTGTAATTCGAGTGGTGACGTTTTACTTACTTTTGTGAAACCGTTTTTTGTGCTCTCTGTGATTCTTTAAAAGGGTGCCCTCCCCTTTAGGGAACTTTACCCGCACTGAGAGAAGAGCCCCAGAGTTTTCTAAGATGGAATACGGCGATTAACGGAGGAGGGAAAAAGAGGGTTCGTAGGAAACCTTCTTTTTGTGAGTCCCAGGGTTTAAAGGGGGGCTTGGTCAGTTTGGGCCGGGGAAAATGGGAAACCCAAACTGAAAATCAAAAAAAAAAACGGTTGGAGAGGGGAAAAAAACGAGGGAAACCCGAAAAACTACCGTGGGGAAAATTCCAACCCCTTTCCCCGGTGCTACCTTACGAATTTGAGTGTTCTACTGGGGAAGCCACAAAGAGCACCAAAGAAAACATTGGGAGAAAGTATTTAAAACTCCCTAGAAACCCCAACGAAGGGCCCTCGAGAAAGGGCTTGGGGCGAATTTTCAAGTGGTGTAATGTACCTGGGGAATGTAAGTCGACTAATCGGGGCTCACGGAAAGGACGACGCCCAAAGGGAAAGGTTTAAAAAAAATTTTTGTTGTTGGGGATAGCCAGATTAGGGGACATGGTTTTAAAAAACATTTGTTTTGAAAAGGGAAAAAGTAGGAGACAGAGAGTTGGTTTTTTTTTGGGGCTGGGGTGAAGGATATTGTTAGCCCCTCTGGATGACATCATAAGGTAACGGGGGCAATTCCCATTTTTTCTGTCTCAGTGGGGGAGGGCCCATGTTGGGAACGTAGGGGTGAGGACCGGGTTAGGGAGGAAAGGTCAGCAATAAGGGTAATTTTTGGGGGAAGGGTGGGAAAACCTATATGTGGTATTTTGCCCAAAGGGGAGGAGTTGGGAAAGGAAAGGTTGGGCCCGAGCAAAGGGGTTAAAATTTCTGGCTGGACCAAAAACTGTAAAGGATTTGGGTTTAAAATTTATTTACAACTGGGACCCCTTTTTTATGGCAGAAAAGACATGTATTTCCAGGGATGGGGTTCAATTTTTAGGTGTGGGGGGGAGCACGGCCCCAAAGCCGTGGAGGGGGTTGTTTGGCTTTAAACTAGGAATAGTTTGTGGTATGGGTTTTTTTCGGGAAAACTGTGAAGTCGCAGGGTTTTAACAGAGTACTAGGAGAAATAGTAATAAAACAAAAAAAGGGTTTGGAAAATTTTTGGGAAAACCAGTGGGACTAATTGACAAGGACCGGGAATAAAGGGTTTTGTGGAAATAAAAGGGAAAAGGGGGCAGGAAGGGTAAAGAGAAGGGGGTCATTAAAAAAATTTATTACACAAATAGGGCGCAGTGCTAGGGGAAAAAGTGGACGGTTGAACTAGTTTCTAATTTCAGGGAACATTGATGTATTTTCCTTATAGACGTGGGTTTTTTTTCAAAAAGTTGGGGGCATGCCTGCGGAATGCACCAAACCCGGGGTTTTAAAAATTTTTTTCAAGGATAGAAATTTTCGGGAAGGGGGTTTGGGGGGGCATTGTATTCCGAATCGCTGGGAAAAAAGTTGCATAAAAACGGGTATTTAAATCTGAAGTAAAAACATAAGAGTCCCGTTTTTGGGCGAATTTTCCGAAGGGGCAATGAAAAAAAATTTAAACTTAGGTTGATTTTACCGTCCCCCCCAAATTTAGATAGGGGCCAGGGGGGGGGAAAACTAAGGGAGGAAAATTTTTAGGGCCACAAGGGGACGATAATGTAAAAACTGGAGAACCCTTTTAAATTTAATCCTATTGATTTTGGGAAATTTTTTGGGCTGGGATTTTTGAAAACCAAAACGTTTCAAGGGAAAATTTGCAGGAAAGTTTTTTGAAGCTTTTTTTGACAGAAACCCACAAAGGGGTAACAACCTGCTTTACTTAGTTTTGGGGAAAAAAAATCCCTTTTTTAAAAATTTTTGAAGTTTCCCGAGGAAAAATGGGTGCTAGCGCCCCCAAAACAATTACTTTAAAAATTAATGGAAGTATGATAGTAGGGGTAAAATCAGTAAACAGTCCCAGATTTTCGCTTTGCAGGTTACGATGGGGTTAGAAACACTTAAACATCTGTGGGGGTTTGGGGTAAAAGAAGAGAACTATCCCAAAAAGACAGTTTTTTGAAAACAAAACATGCTGCTAAAAACGTTTATTTCCCCTTTTAAGGAAATTAGATCAAATGAAATGACCCCCAAAAAGGTTGGGAAAATAGGGGTGAAATATCTACTAGGGGAAAAAAAGGAATTTATAGGGTACAAAAGAGGGAGGGTTATCTTATAACAGTTATTGACAATTAAAGAAAGGGCAATTTTAAAAAGGGGGATAAGAAAAACTAAAAGGGACTATGAAATTAAAGTTTGCTAGGGGTTCTAAAACTAAAACCCAAAAAATTTTTTTCCCCGGGCATAAACAAAATCAGAGTAAGTTTGGTTTCCCCCTTTAAAAAAAAACTATGGGGAAACTTTTCGACAAAAAGAATGAAATGTGCTCGTTTTAAAAAAATTATTTTTCCCTTTGGTTTTTAAAACGGGGGGGCACTAATAAATTTCCCCGGGAAAAATTTTATTTGTGGAAACAAAGAAGAAAAATTAAAGTAACATCCATCACTAGTTTAATGTTTTGAAGCAGAAAGACCGGGCTTTAAGCAAAAAAATCACCGGGGCCTTTAAGAGGTTTTTTCAAGGGGTTTTAAAGGAATGCAAAATGGGAAAATCTGTGAACCATTTTAAATAATTTTTTTTAATTTAAACCTCTTCAAAAAAGGGTAAATGTCTGATATGTGGAAAAGGGGTAATGTAAACCTTTTTTAAAACAGGGGACAAGGGCGTTTCCGTCCAAAAAACCCCCCCAATAAGCCCGACCTCAAATTTTAGGCAAAAAAACTAAAAGGGCAATTATAGTGAAAATTTTAAAAAAGCCTCCCCGAAAGCATAGCTTGATTTTAAAGAACCACATGGATTCACAAGAGGCCCGTCTTGTCCCAACTAATTTATTAAAATTTCCCTTTAGTTAAAATTTTGAAGGGTTTGAACCCCGATAAAAAATTTGTTTTTATTTCTTGATTTTAGTAAGGCCAAATTGGGTAGAGTTTCCGGGACCAAAGATGTTGAAAAAGTAGCAGTTTATGGCATTGGGGGGAAAGGGGCTCTGTGGGTCGAAAACATGGGTCACAGACAGGGAAACGGAAATGGGGCCATAAATGGGGTTAAATCCCAGTGGGGATCCGTAAAAAAGTGGGTTCCCCCAGGGGTCAGTCTTTTGGGGCCCCCTTTTGGTTTTAATATATATCAATGATCTTGTTTAAGGAAAAACTTTGGAAATGAGCAAAAATTTGCCGAGACACGAAGAAAGGTAGGATAATTGATTCAAAAGAAAATGTTAGGGGAAATTCAGGAGGTTTTTGACAAAATCTATCTTGGGCAGAAAAATGGCAAAATCAGTTTTAAGAGATAAATGCAGGTTTTTGGGAACCCCGGGATGTCCCCTAACCCTAACAAATTTAAAAGTTTTAAAAAAAAGGGAAATTAAAACCCTACGATTGCGAAAAAGGGCTTGGGGGGGTTTTGGTAAAAACAGCAAACCCTTAAAACCCAAACAGCCCAAAGCTAACGAAAGTAATGGCAAATAGATTAAAAATGGGATTTATATCAAGAAATTTTAAGCAACAGAATCCCGAAAGGGCAATTGCAGGGTTTATACATTCAATTTGTTAAGGCCCACCAGATTTTTTCAGGGTCAATTTGGTCTCCATATAAAAGAATGGGCCTAAAATTTGTTAGAAAACTTTTAGCTTTGGGTGGACTAAAATTAAAACATTTGCATTTTTGAAATCTTCCTTATGAAAAAAGATTTAGCTCTTAAGTTAAAATTCACATGTTAGACGAAGAAGGGGGAGAGGGCCTGAACGGGAAATGTATAAGTGGAAGATGGGTTTTTAATTTAAAGGGTATTAACAAGGTTTTTTTTTGTGGGTATCCCCCAAGGAGAACCCCAGTAATGGGTTTTTAAAATTTGAAAGTTTTGATTTAAAAAGGACAAAAGGAAAGTATTGGGTTTTGGAAAAAGGGTAGTGATGAGTGGGAAAAGTCTAACCCAGTTGGGTTTTGAAGGGTAGGGCTTTGGGGAGTTCAAATTTTGGCTGGATAAAAAACAGAGTGGGATGGGTTTTTGGGTTTGGGGTGGGACTTGCACAAAACAGAGCTTAAAATTTTTTGGGGAGCAAAGAAAATTTGGGGGTTTGGGCCCAAAAGGGTTTTTTGTGGGATTAATTGGGAAAGGGACCTGCCTAGGATTTTGGGGGAAAAGGCCTGCTGCAGGGTTTTTCCCCCTTTTTTTTTTCTTATTTGCAGAACTCCAGTAGGTTTTGGACAACGATTTCCAGTTTTTTTAAACCCTTTCTGGTTATCGTCTAGGTTTCCCCCTATTCCCCCTTTCCCGATAATCTTCTCCAAGCCTTCAAATACTATACATGGGCAGTAATACTAGTCTGTATTTTTAAAACCCGCCTGTTTTTTTCCCTCCTTGAAAATTCCACTACGTTTCCTTTTTTTCCCACCTCTGGTAGGGCGCCATGTTTCAAAAGATTTGATTAAAGACTGTTTTTTATGGGGACAAAACTTGGGGGCCCGTGCAAACCCTCTCTCCGAAACCCCTGGGGGGGGGGGGATGTTGTCGGGGCCAACCACGAGGAAACTAGTTCACATTTTTAGTTTCCCCACCTCCTTCCCCGGGGTTTTGGGGGGAGTGTGGGTTTTGGGGGGTTGCTGCAGCCCCCTTCCCGCTCCACGAGAATATCTTTTTAAAAACTGATGTTGGGGTCTCCAAAATCTTCATGGGCATTTCCCTTTTGAACGCCGCTTTCCCTTCCCTTCCCAGTCTGACACTTTACTTTGTTTTTTCCCCCTGATGAGGGTATTAACACTTTGGGGCAGATTGGACTTTTGGGGACTAAGTCTTTTTCGTACTCCCCCCTGGGCCCCCCCTCCCTATCCCCCCAATTTTCGTTTCTGCCTCTTTTTTCCAGCTCCTTAATTTTTTGGGGTCCTTTTCCTTTTATTAAATTTTTCCATGTTCTAGTCACTTGTCTTTGGCCGTCCTCCACCTTTTGGGGGAGCCATGGGTTTCCTCTGGGCTTCCCATTAATTTTTTATTGCCCCTGGGTAAAAAACTTTTCATCTGCTTCCCCCCCATTTTGTCCTAGTTTTTCCATCATTTCATTTATTTTTTTTCCCCCCCAGTTCTCTTCTCCACTTCAAACCCCATGAAGAATTGGGTTTACTTGTAGTCCCTCTTGAAATTTGCCCTTTTCCCCTCCTTTGGGGGAGCCTACTCTTTTAATGTTTTAAAATCTAAAATATTTAAAACTCAGGTCATGGGGAAACCAAACGTATGAAAAGTCCCCCGTTTTCGGAAAATGCTCCCCAATGGGAAAACTGGGGGCCACCTTGCAGGTTCCCTCCCCCTCCTCTCCTCTCTGGGGCGTGTCCCCAAAAGTTGGGCATGGGTTTCCAGTAGCTTTTCCCGCATCTTTGCCCCCACGTTTTTTGGGTTTTTTTTTCCCCTTTTTTGGCTTCAGGTTTTTTTGGGGTCCATCCCATAAAGGTTGGGAAAACCCCCCATTTACGATTGCCTTTTCCCTCCTCATGGGGCCTTTCTGGCCACCTCAGCTTGTGTCCCCACTGCTCTGTTTTTCTCTTTATCAACTCCTGTCTTGTTTTCTTTCTATTCTGTAGGGATTTTTATACACATCCTGGTGTGTAGTACTCACCTTCTTTGTGGTTGCGGGGGGAAGTAAAAGCTCCCGGCCCGCCTCCTTTCCCCTACTCAGTCACTTTTTCCCCCTCGTTGAGCTTATCTAAACCCCTTCTTAAAGCTATGTAATTTGGGTTTTTGCCCCCGGGTACATCACTACCCCGGCTATTCCCCCTTCCCCGACAAATCTGTGACTGACAAAATACTTATTTAAAATTTCTGTGGTTTATCTGAGTCTTCAACTTCCAAAAATGTGACCCCCTTTTTTTTGCTGTGTCCCATCTCGAAACAAAACCCGTCCTGTCCACCTTTTCTATACCTCTCAGTTTTTTTTATATCGTCATTATCCCCCCATTTTCTCCATGTCTCCCCCGGGGGGTCGTCTTTTTTTTGGGGGTTTGTGGTGTGTGTGTTTTGTGTGTGTGTTTGTGGGGTTTTACTCACATATTTGTACTCACCTATTTGTGATTGTAGGGGTCAGTAATAGCTCCTGGCCCTCCCCCTTCCCGTTTGCTACTAGGTCCTCTCGTCCCTGCTCCATGAGCTTTATCAAAACCCCGTCTTAAAATATGTAAAGGGTTTTTTTGCCTCCACTACGTGTTTCTAGGCTGGGTTCCCCCTTCCCGCAACTCTAGGAAATGAAGAAGTACTTCCAAACATTATTTTCCTAATCGGAGTCTTCAGCTTAAAATTTTGAAACCCCTTTTTTCCCGGTGTCCCATCTCTGGGAAAAATCCTTTTTGTCCACCTTGTCAATTCCTTTGCAGTATTTTTATATTCATCAGGGCCCCCTGACCCTCCTGTCCTCCACGGGCGTTTAGGGCCCATTTCCCTAACCCTTTTTTTCATAGGTCATCCCCTTAACTCTGGGAATAGTTTTTTGCAAACTTTGCACTTTTTCTAATTTTTTGAGTTTCCTGACCACGTATGGATTCCAAACTGGGTGCGGCTTTCACTAACATGTATATGGTTTTACAGATCTTTAACGATTCCCCTTTGTGAGGGAAAGTAAGCTACCTTGGGTTTTCCAAATAACCCCTATGCTGCCCGCAATCGGGTTGATGTTTCCCGCGGAGATGGGCTCTGGGATTATATTCAACCCCCAAATCTTTTTTTTGGGGGTAAGGGTTTGCAGTCTTTGGCCACCCAGGGCATACACTTTTTGCGGGGCTTCTTTGCCCTTTCCCCAATCTTTATGACTTTGCATTTTGGGAGGGTTTTTAAAATTTGGGGGAAACTGTTTTCTGGAATAGGCAAGTAGCCCGTCCCGGTCTCTTTTAGCCTGCCTGATCCTCGACCGATTTAATTTCCCATTTAAATTTTACTGGGTCCAAAAAAAGGGCACTTCTGAGTTTATCCCTTCCGCTATGTCATTCACATATACCAAAAACAGCACAGGTCCTAGGACTGACCCCTGTGGAACCCCGCTCGTCAAAGGCGCCGACTCTGACACCTCGTCACGTACTATGATTCTTTGTTGCCTCCCTGTCAGATATCCTCTGATCCATTGCAGTGCCTTTCATGTTATGTGTTCCTGATCCTCTAGCTTTTACATTAACCTTTTGTGAGGAACTGTTTCGAAGGCCTTCTTGCAGAAACCTTATAGTGTCATCGTCTATGTTATAATGTATCTGGTAAAGTCTCTTCATAGCCTCAG
>NC_069403.1:110331971-110348175 GCF_026875155.1 Cherax quadricarinatus | reverse complement strand
ACCCCTGGGTTTTCCCTTTGGTTTCCCTTTTTCTATTCCCCCTGGGTACAACTTCTTTGCTTCCCCACATTTTTGGTACGTGTTCCATCATTTCATTTACTTTTTTTTTCCCTCCAGTTCTTTCCCACTTCACCTCATGCAAGAATTGGCTCTGTGTGTAGTCACCTCTTGAAATTAGCTTCTCCCGTCCTTGTGCAGCCTCACTCTTCAATGTTAACTCTATATATTTCAAAACTCAGGATCATGGGGACCTATCGTATGTAATGTCCCAGTGTCGGAAACTGCTCCAGATGAATACTGGGTCCAGCCTTGCAGGTTCGTCCTCTCCTCTCTCTCTCTGGTCGTGTCCCTAAAATGTTGGTGCATGAGGTTTTCCAGTACTGCTTCCAGCATCTTAGCCCTCCCCCGTTTCTGGTCCTCTTTGTGGCTTCAGGTTTTCGTAGTCCATCTCCATATGGTTGAAATCCTCCATGATGATTGCCTTTGCCCTCCTCATGTGGGCCTTTCTGGCCACCTCAGCTTGTGTCCACCACTGCTCTGTTGCTCTGATCATACTCCTGTCTTGTTTTCTTGCTATTCTGTATCGGATTGTATACACAGTCCTGTGTGTGTAGTACTCACCTTCTTGTGGTTGCGGGGGTCAAGTCACAGCTCCTGGCCCAGCCTCCTGGCCGCTACTCAGTCACTCTTCCCGCTCCGTGAGCTTTATCATACCTCTTCTTAAAGCTATGTATGGATCCTGCCTCGACTACATCACTACCCAGGCTATTCCACTTCCTGACAACTCTGTGACTGACAAAATACTTATTAACATTTCTGTGGTTTATCTGAGTCTTCAACTTCCAACTGTGACCCCTTGTTGCTGTGTCCCATCTCTGAAACAACCTGTCTCTGTCCACCTTGTCTATACCTCTCAGTATTTTATATATCGTCATCATATCCCCCTATCTCTCCATGTCTTCCAGTGTCGTCAGGTCGATTTGTGTGTGTGTGTGTGTGTGTGTGTGTGTGTGTACTCACATATTTGTACTCACCTATTTGTGGTTGTAGGGGTCGAGTAATAGCTCCTGGCCTCCCTCTTCACTGTTTGCTACTAGGTCCTCTCTGTCCCTGCTCCATGAGCTTTATCAAACCTCGTCTTAAAACTATGTATGGTTTCTGCCTCCACTACGTCGCTTTCTAGGCTGTTCCACTTCCTGACAACTCTAGGACTGAAGAAGTACTTCCTACATTACTTTTCCTAATCGGAGTCTTCAGCTTCCAATTGTGACCCCTTGTTTCGGTGTCCCATCTCTGGAACATCCTGTCTTTGTCCACCTTGTCAATTCCTCGCAGTATTTCATATGTCATCATGTCTCCCCTGACCCTCCTGTCCTCCACTGTCGTCAGGCCGATTTCCCTTAACCTTTCTTCATAGGTCAATCCCCTTAACTCTGGGACTAGTCTTGTTGCAAACTTTTGCACTTTCTCTAATTTCTTGACGTGCCTGACCTCGTATGGATTCCAAACTGATGCTGCATACACTAACATGTATATGGTGTACAGAGTCTTGAACGATTCCTTAGTGAGGTATAAGTACGCTACTCTTGGGTTTCCTAGATACCCGTATGCTGCAGCAATCTGATTGATGTGCGCCGCAGGAGATGTGCTCTGTATTATATTCACCCCAAGATCTTTTTCCTTGAGTAAGGGTTGCAGTCTTTGGCCACCTAGACTATACACTTTCTGCGGTCTTCTTTGCCTTTCCCCAATCTTCATGACTTTGCATTTGGCAGGGTTAAATTCGAGGAGCTGTTGCTGGAATAGGCATGTAGCCTGTCCAGGTCTCTTTGTAGTCCTGCCTGATCCTCGACCGATTTAATTCTCCTCATTAATTTCACATGATCTGCAAACAAGGACACTTCTGAGTTTATCCCTTCCGCTATGTCATTCACATATACCAAAAACAGCACAGGTCCTAGGACTGACCCCTGTGGAACCCCGCTCGTCAAAGGCGCCCACTCTGACACCTCGTCACGTACTATGATTCTTTGTTGCCTCCCTGTCAGATATCCTCTGATCCATTGCAGTGCCTTTCATGTTATGTGTGCCTGATCCTCTAGCTTTTACATTAACCTTTTGTGAGGAACTGTTTCGAAGGCCTTCTTGCAGAAACCTTATAGTGTCATCGTCTATGTTATAATGTATCTGGTAAAGTCTCTTCATAGCCTCAGACAAATTCTCTAGACCATGAAACTCTTGGTTTAACATAGCCTCTATACCTTCTAGTGATCTCATTTCTGGGTTCACTTCTTGTCGAGAATCTATAACCTTAAATCCTTATCCTTATCTTACACATACTACCCTCCAATCGACTCAAATCATTCACTTTCAACATTGCTTTACCCTTAATACGTCAAGTGGTACTCCTCACCTTCCTAGGGACAAAGGTGGGGTTAAGAGGACTTAAATCTATAACTCTGCAATTATCCTCGGTTAAACCTTGGAGCTGCATGGTATATCCATCTGTTAACAATCGTACCTGGTGATCATTTCCAATTTCCTGGAATCCATGCAATCTCCTAACATGTATTTTCTCCCCTTGAGACATGTATCTGTCCATAGTCATTAAATTACCCTTATTCCAAGTCTTCTCGGGAGAGTCAAGCATGAAAAACAATCCCACCGTTGCCACTCGTGAAATGCGGCTCCTACCACAGTTCTACCCTGGGATCGACAGATCACCAGACGATGCCACATTGTCTGTTCCCTCAAGTAGAGACTCGGAGTGGACAAAAGTATGAGAATATAGTAATGAAATAAAAAAGGGAAAATAACTAAGATATGAGAGAAAAGAACATAGTACTCCATTCTCTCTGTAAGAGATATGCTGATACCACCTGCTCTTTTAACAGTGGATGAGATAAAAGTAACTAAAGTCATAGGATAAGGGGGAGACATGGAATTTGGGTTACAGCAGGAAAAAAAACAACGCTAAATAACACGGGATAGATAGAACAAGGTATTGGTCTTGATAAATACTGACTCTTATGGTAGCTTGGCCTGAAAATAGAGCAGTAGGCACCGTATCAGGGGCTTGACTTTCCAGAAGAAAAATGTAAATCAATTTAGTTTTAAATTCAAATTCTGACAAATGGACCTTATATACATGGCACAAAGGGGTGAGCAAAACATACCAGATACAATTTAATAAATATACAGTTTAATAAATATACAAATATTACAAGAGAATCTGAAATTTTAGCACCAACAAAAGAAAGAAATTTGCGATCTCAAAACATATAAAATCTAGTGTTATTGTACTGTACTGGTCTTGTATGTTATTGTACAGTACAGGTCCTGTGTGTTATTGTACCGTACTGGACTTGTGTGTTATGTACTGATCTGGTCTTGTATGTATTGTACAGTACAGGTCCTGTGTGTTATTGTACCGTACTGGATTGTGTGTTATTGTACCGTACTGGACTTGTGTGTTATTGTACTGTACTGGTCTTGTGTGTTATTGTACAGTACTGGACCTTGTGTGTTATTGTACTGTACTGGTCTTGTGTGTTATTGTACTGTACTGGTCCTGTGTGTTATTGTCTGTAACTGGTCTGTGTGTTTAATGAACTGTACTGGTCTTGTGTGTTATTGTACTTTACTAGGTCTTGTGTGTGTATTGTACATTCCTGTCTTGTGTGTTATTGTACTGTTACGGTCTTGTGTGGTTTATGTACTGTACTGGTCTTGGTGTGTTATTGTACTGTACATGGTCTTGAGTGTTATTTGTACTTACTGTCTTGTGTGTTATTGTACTGTACTGGTCCTTGTGTTTTATTGTACTGTAACAGGTCTTGTGTTTATTGTACTGTACTGGTCTTGTTTTTATTGTTACATACTAATCTTCTGTGGTTATTTAATTACAAGGTCTTGTATGTTTAATAACTGTACTGGTCTTAGTGTGTTTATTGTTATGTAATTCTCTTCTGTGTTTACTGCTTTGTTTTTTTTTTTTTTTTGGATTCAATTTCAGTGTTGCCTGTACTGTACCTGTCTTTTTTGTTATATTACTGTGCTGATCTTCTGTTTTATTGTCCAATACTGGGCTTCTGTGCTATTGTACTGTTCTGATCTTCTGTCTTAATGTACAGAACTCGTCTTCTGTGTTATTGTCATGTACTGGTCCTCTGTGGTATTGTAGAGTACTGGTATACTGTGTTATTGTCCTGTATAGGTGTTTAGTGTTATTGTACTGTACTGGTCTTGTGCTGTACTGGTTTTGTGTGTTATTGTACTGTACTGGTCTTGTGTGTTATTGTGCTGTACTGGTCTTGTGTGTTATTGTGCTTGTACTGGTCTTTTGAGTGTTATTGTGCTGTACTGGTCTTGTGTGTTATTGTAACTGTACTGTCTTGTGTTGTTTAATTGTACAGTACAGGTCCCTGTGTGTTATTGTACTGTAGCTGTTGGTCCTGTGTGTTATTGTACTGTACTGGTCTTGTGTGTTATTGTGCTGTACTGGTCTTGTGTGTTATTGTACTGTACTGGTCTTGTGTGTTATTGTACTGTACTGGTCTTGTGTGTTATTGTACTGTACTGGTCTTGTGTGTTATTGTACTGTACTGGTCTTGTGTGTTATTGTACTGTACTGGTCTTGTGTGTTATAGTACTGTACTGGTCTTGTGTGTTTATTGTACTTACTGATCTTGTGTGTTATTGTACTGAAACGTCTTTGTGTGTTAATTGTAACTGTATCTGGACTTCTGTGTTATTGTACAGTACTGGTCTTCTGTGTTATTGACTTACTGTCTTGTGTGTATTGTACTGTACTGGTCTTCTGTTTATTGTACTTTACTGGTCTTGTGTGTTATTGACTGGACTTGGTCTATGTGTGTTATATTGTACTGTACTGGTCCTTTGGTGTGGTTTTTTAAATTGTACTGGTACGGTCATTTTGTGTTATTGTACTGTAACTGGTCTTCTGTGTTATAGTACTTACTGGTCATGTGTGTTATTGTAACTGTACTGGTCTTGTGTGTTAAATGATAACTGTACTGGACCCTGTGTGTTATTGTACTGTACTGGTCCTAGTTGTTTTATTGTACTGTACTGGGTCTTGTGTTGTCTTGTACTGTACTGGTCTTGTGTGTTATTGTACTGTACTGGTCTTGTGTTTATTGTACTGTAGCTGGTCTTCTGTGTTTATTGTACTTACTGGTCTGGGTTAATTGGTAATCTGTACTGGTCTTGTGTGTTATTGTGCTATACTGCTTGAGTGTTTATTGTACTGCCATGTACTGGTCTTGTGTGTGTATGTGCTGTACTGGTCTGATTGTTATTGTACTGTACTGGTCTTCTGTTATTGTACTTACTGTCTTGTGTTTTATTTGTACTGTAACTGGTCTGTGTAATTGTACTGTACTGTCTTGTGTTTATTGTACGTGTACTGGACTTGTGTGTTATTGTACTGTACTGGTCATGTGTGTTATTATGGTACTGTACTGGTCTTCTGTGTTATTGTACTTATGGTCTTGTGTGTTATTGTACTGTACTGTCTTGTGTGTAATTGTACTGTACTGGGTCTTGTGTGTTATTGTACTGTAAACAGGTCTTGGTGTTATTGTACTGTACCTGGTCTTGTGTGTTTATTGTACTTACGGTCTTGTGTGTTATTGTACTGTACGGTCTTGTGTGTTATTGTACTGTACTGGTTCCTTGTGTTGTTTATTGTACAGTACTGGTCTTGTGAGTTTATTGTACTGTACTGTCTTGTGTGTTATTGTACTTACTGGTGCCTTGTGTGTTATTGTATGTACAGGTCTTGTGTGTTATGTACTGTACTGGTCTTGTGTGTTATTGTACTGTACTGGTCTTGTGTGTTATTGTACTGTACTGGTCTTGTGTGTTATTGTACTTACTGGTCTTGTGTGTTTATTGTACCTACCTGGTCTTGTGTGTTATTGTACTAGTACTGTCTTGTGTGTTATTGTACTGTAACTGGTCCTTCTGTTTATTGTACATGTACTGGTCCTTCTGTGTTTTTGTTACTGTACAGGCTTGGGTGTTATTGTACTGTACAGGTCACATTTCTGTGTTATCTGTATACTGTACTGGTCCCTTGTTCTGCGTATTGTACTGACTGGTACTTTTGTGTGTTATTGTACTGTACTGGTCCTTCTGTGTATTGTACTGTACTGGTCTTCTGTGTTATTTACTGTACTGTCTTGTTGTGTTATTGTACTGTACGGTCTTGTGTGTTATTGTACTGTACTGGTCTTGTGTGTTATGTACGTACTGGCTTGTGTGTTAGTGGTAACTGTACTGGTCTTCTGTGTTATTGTACTTAACTGGTCTGAGAGTTATTGTACTGAACTGGTCTTGTGTGGTTATTGTACTGTAACTGGTCTTGTGTGTTATTGTACTGTAAACTGGTCGTGTTGTTATTTACTTACTGTCTTGTGTGTATATTGTACTGTACGGTCTTGTGTGGTTATAGTACTGTACTGGGTCTTTGTGTGTTAATGTACAGTACTAGTCCTTGTTGTTATTTGTACTGTACTGGTCTTTTTTTGTGTGTTATTGTCATTTACTGGTCTTGTGTGTTATTGAAACTGTACTGGCCTTGTGTGTATTGTACTGTACTGGACGTGTGTGTTATTGTACTGTACTGTCTTGTGTGTTATTTGTACTTGTCCTGGTCTTGTGTGTTATTGTACTTACTGGTCTGTGTTTTATTGTACGGTCTGGTCTTGTGTTTATTGTACTGTACTGTCCTTGTGTGTTATAGTACTGTACGGTCTTCGTTTGTTTATTGTACTAGTACTGGTCTCTGTGTTATTTGTAACTAGTACTGGTCTTCTGTTGTTATGTACTTACTGGTCTCTGGTATTGAACTGTACTGGTCTTCTGTGTATTGTACTGTACTGGTCTTGTGTGTTATGTGTACTGTACTACTGGTCTTCTGTGTTATTGTACTTTAGCTGTCCTTTGTGTGTTTTATTGTACTGAACTGGTCCTGTGGGTTATCGGTTGTACTGTACAGGTCTTGTGAGTTATTGTACTGTACAGGTCCCTCTCTGTGTTCTTGTAAACTTACTGGTTCATATGTGTTATGTACTGTACTGTCTCTGTGTATGTAACAGTACTTTGTCTTCTGTGTTATAGTACTGTACTGGTCTTGTTGTTATTGTACTGTTAACTGGTCTTCTGTGTTATTGTACTGAGTACTGGTCTTGTGTGTTATTGTACATACTGACTTGAGTGTTATTGTACTGTACTGGTCTTGTTGTGTTTTATTGTACCTACTGTCTGTGAGTTATTGTACTGTACTGGTCTTGTGTGTTATTGACAGTACTGGACTTGTGTGTTATTGTACTGTACTGGTCATGTGTGTTATTGTAACTTACGGTCTTGTGTGTTATTGTACTGTAACTACTGGTCTTGTGTGTTATTGTACAGTACTGGTCTTGTGTTTAATTGTAATTACTGGTCTTGCTGTGTTTAATTGGTACGTCTGGTCTTCTGTGTATTGTTACTGTACTGGTCTTACTGTGTTATTGTACTGTAACAGGTCTTGTTGTTTATTGTACTGTACTGGTCTTGTGTGATTTGTAACTTACTGTCTTCTGTGATATTGTACTGTACTGGACTTGTGTGTTATTGTACTGAAGCTGGTCTTGTGTGTATATTTTACTTCCTGGTCTATTCTGTGTTATTGTACTGTACGGGTCTTGTGTGTTTATTGTACTGTAACTGGTCTTGGCGTGATATTTGTACGTAACTGTCTTGTGTGTTATTGCTAACTAGTACTGGCCTTGTGTGTTATGTACTTCTGTCTCTGTGTTATTGTAACTGTACTGGTCTTGTGTGTTTATTGTACTGTGACTGGTCTTGTGTGTTATTGTACTGTACTGGTCCTTGTGTGTTATTGTACTGTACTGGTCTTGTTTGTTATTGTACTGTACTGGTCTTTGTGTGTTATTGTACTTACTGACTTGAGTGTTATTGTCTTACTGGTCTTGTGTGTTTATTGTACTTACTGTCTTCTGTGTTATTGTAGCTTACTGTCCTTGTGTGTTAATTGTACTTGTACAGGTCTTGTGTGTTATTGTACTGTACTGGTCTTGTGTGTTTATTTTTTTGGGGTAAAAAAAAACTTACTGGTCTTGTGTGTTTATTGTACTTACTGGTCTTCTGGTTTATTGGTACTGTACTGGTCTTGTGTGTTATATTGTACTTACTGGGTCTTCTGTGTTATTGTACTGTACTGGTCGTTGTGTGTTATTGTACTTACTGGTCTTCTGTGTTATTGTACTGTACTGTCTGTGTGTGTTATGTACTTACTGGTCTTCTGTTTATTGACTTTACTGGCTTAGTGTGTTTATTGTACTTTCTGGTCTTCTGTGTATTTGTACTGTACTGGTTCTTGTGTGTTATGTACTTAACTACAGGTCTTCTGTGTTATTGACGTACTGGTCTTCTGTGTTATTGTACTGTATCTTTTCTTCTGTGTTATTGTACTTACTGTCTTCTGTGATAATTGTACTGTACTGGTCTTCTGTGTTAATGTACTTACTGGGTCTTGTGTGTTATTGTACATATGGTCTTCTGGTGTTATTGTACTCAACTGGTCGTCCTGTGTTATTGTACTTACTGGTCTTCTGTGTTATTGTACTTACTGGTCTTTTGTGTTATTGTACTTACTGTCCTTGTGTATATTGTACTTACTGGTCTTCTGTGTTGATGTACTTACTGGTCTTCTGGTTATTGTACTTACTGGTCTTGTGTGTTATTGTACTGTAACTACTGTCTTTGTGTGTTTATTGTACTTACTGGTCCTTGTGTGTTATTGTACGTACTGTCTTTTGTTTCAACATTGTTAGTTTAATTTACTTCTCTTTTATTATTCTGTTCTAATGTTTTGTAATTACTTATTTACACTATATAAATTTTTAAGTGTTAATATGCTGTTCTATTTGTTATTAAGCTATTTTAAGTGCCAATGGGCCGTTTTATGAATTATTTCACTTATTTATATGTCATTATACTGTTTTATGTGTCAATTTATTGTTTTATATTTACTTTTCTGTTTCATGTGTTAATGTTATACCAGATACTAGATACAATTGATTAAGGAACAAATAAACCACTTTCAAAATCTTATACTGCAGACTCCCTGCCAGTGCACTGTTCCAACATAATTCTTCATAATTTCTACCATCGTCCTTCTGGTAAAAATCCTTCCAGTATCTTCCCTACAGAATCCTAAGAAATGAATTGTGCCAATAAGTCTTATATCAGGTATTTACCAAAGAGGTTACATACAGTGTTACATTACAACACAATGTATGGTGGTGGTGGTGGTCGTACTGCCCAGGTTGTGGCAACACACAGTCGTACTGGCCAGGTTGTGGCAATACAGAGTCGTACTGGCCAGGTTGTGGTAACACACATTCGTACTGGCCAGGTTGTGGCAACACACTCCACGTAACTGGCCAGGTTGTGGCAATACACAGACGTACTGGCCAGGTTTCCCCCCCCCCCCCCCCCCCCCCCCCCCCCCCCCCCCCCCCCCCCCCCCCCCCCCCCCCCCCGGACAACACACAGTCGTACTGGCCAGGTTGTGACAACACACAGCCGTACTGGCAAGGTTGTGACAACACACAGTCGTACTGGCCAGGTTGTGACAACACACAGCCGTACTGGCAAGGTTGTGACAACACACAGTCGTACTGGCCCAGGTTGTGGCCAACACACAGTCCGTACTGGCCAGATGTGGCAACACACAGTCAAACTGGTCAGGTTGTTTGCAACACAACAGTCCGTACTGGCCAGGTTATATGGCAAACACGCAGTCGTACTGGCCAGGTGTGACAACACACAGTCGTACTGCCGGTTGTGGCAACACACAGTCGTCCAGGCCAGGTTGTGGCAACACACAGTCGTACTGGCCAGGTTGTGGCAACACAGATACAGTCGTACTCTGGCCATGTTGTGGCAAACACAGACAGTCGTACTGGCCAGGTTGTGGCAACACACAGTCGTACTGCCAGGTTTGTGGCAACACACAGTCGTACTGGTCCATGTTGTTGCAGCACATAGTAATGGCCAGGTTTGTGGCAACTCACAGTCGTACTGGCCAGGTTGTGGCAGCACTCCAGTGGTACAGGCCAGGTTGTGGCAACACACAGTCGATAAACGGTTGGCCAGTGTGGCATGCACCACAGTGGTACTGGCCAGGTTGTGGCAACACACATCGTACTGGCCAGTTTGTGGAACACACAGTCGTACTGGCCCAGTGTGGCAAGCACGACAGTCGTAACTGTGCAGGTTTGTGACAACACACAGTCGAACTGGCAGTTGTGCAACACACAGTCGTTCTGCCAGTATGTGTCAACACACAGTCGTACTGGCCAGTATGTGGCAACACACATCGTACTGGCCAGGTTGTGGCAACACACATCTACTGGCCAGGTGTGGCAACACACAGACGTACAGGCCAGGTTGTGGCAAAACACAGTCTATGGCCAGGTGTGGCAACACACAGTCGTACTGAGGCCAGGTTGAGTCCACCACACGAGTCGTACTGGCCAGTTGTGGCCACCTACAGTCGGACTGGGCAGGTTGTGGACAACACACAGTCGTACTGGCCAGGTGTGCAACACACAGTCGTACGTGGCCAGGTTTGTGGGAACACACAGTCGTACTGCCAGGGTGACTTGTGGGGCAACACACAGTCGTACTGGCCAGAAGATGTTGTGGCAACACACAGCGACTGGCCAGTTTGGGTAACACACATCGTACTGGGCATGTTGTACCACACACAGTCGTAACTGGCCGGTTTGTGGCAACAGCACAGTCGTACTGCCAGGTTGTGGCAACACACAGTCCGTACTGGTCCAGGATGTGGCAACACACATCGTACTGGCCATGTTTTTGGCAACACACATTCGACAGGCCAGTTGTGGCAACACACAGTCGTACTGGCCAGGTTGTGGCAACACACATCGTACTGGCCAGGTTGTGGCAGCACACAGTCGTACTGCCAGGTTGTGGCAACCCACAGTCCGTACTTGGCCAGTTGTGACAACACACAGTCGTAATGGCCAGGATGTGGCAAACACAGACAGTCGTACTGGCCAGGTTGTGGCAACCACACAGGTCGTACTGGCCATGTTGTGCAAACACAGACAGTCGTACTGGCCAGTTGTGGCAAACACCCATTCCGTACCTGGCCAGGTATGTGGCAACACACATTCCGTACTGGCCAGGTTTGTGCAACACACATTCGTACTGGCCAGGTTGTGGCCAAACACACAGTCGGAACTGGCCAGGTTGAGGCAACCACCCAGTCGTACTGGACAGGATGTGGGGCAACACACAGTCCGTACTGGGCAGGATGTGGCAAGCAACAACACAGTCGTACTGGGCCAGTTGTGACCAACACTCAGTCGTACTGGCCAGGTTGTGGCAACACACAGTCGTACTGGCCAGGTTGTGGCAACACACAGTCGTACTGGCCAGGTTGTGGCAACACACAGTCGTACTGGCCAGGTATTTGTGGCACACACAGTCGTACAGGCCAGATGTGCATACACACAGTCGTACTGGCCAGGTTGTGGCAACACAAGTCGTACTGGCCAGGTTGTGGCAACACACATCTACTGGCCAGTGTTGTGGCAACACACACAGTCGTACTGGACGCAGGTTGTGGCCGCCACCACCAAAATTCTTATTGTCAACAGATGGAATCAGCCAAGTTGACAGTTTTTATTTTCATCACCGAGTTTTTTTTTTTCATCTATTGTGGTGAATATTTTTTATGTTATTAAAGTGGTGAGAGAATTATTTATGTGAAAACTGAGAGAATTATTTCATAAATTATTCTAATTAAACTAAATGATTATTTAGATGATTTATAAGAATATTTTCTTTGTTTTAACAACAAGTCTCTCATGTCAGTCACTTCTTCACATATTTACATCTTTTTCCAAAATATTTCATCAAAATATTGTAACCCTCATTCCATTTTCTTAAGAAAATTTGAATTATATGATCAAGGATTTTCTTAATTTTCTTGCACTATTTATGTAGTATTAATGTAAACAATGGTGTGGGAGAGTGCAGATATACTTATGTATACTTGTACACATGTATGTATATATGTGTGTTTGTAGTAGTGTGTTTGTGTACACATGTATGTATATATGTGTGTTTGTAGTAGTGTGTTTGTGTACACATGTATGTATATATGTGTGTTTGTAGTGATGTGTATCTGTAGACCAAAGTGAAAAGTAAACATCAGAAGAAAACTTTTAAGAACTACATAATAATTCACAATAAAGAAGAGCACAGTTCTGTGGTACAGCTGTCAGCCTGGCTGACTCTGCTGTCAGCCTTACTCAACCGTCATCCTGGCTGACTCTGCTGTCGTCCTGGCTGACTCTGCTGGTCATCCTGGGCTGACCAGGCAGTCAGCCTGGCTGAACTCTGCTGTCAGCCTTACTCAAACCGTCATCCTGGCTGACTCTGCTGTCATCCTGGCTGACTCTGCTGTCATCCTGGCTGACTCAGCTGTCAGCCTGGCTGACTCTGCTGTCAGCCTTACTCAACCGTCATCCTGGCCGACTCTGCTGTCATCCTGGCTGACTCTGCTGTCATCCTGGCTGACTCTGCTGTCATCCTGGCTGACTCAGCTGTCATCCTGGCTGACTCTGCTGTCATCCTGGCTGACTCTAAATTTCATCCTGCTGACTCAGCATGTCAGCCCTGGCTGACTCTACTGTCCCATCCTGGCTGACTCAGCTGTCAGCCCGGCTGACTCTGCTGTCATCACTTGGCTGACTCTGCTGTCAGCCTGGCGTGACTCTGCTGCAACCGTGGCTGACTTGTCTGCTGTCCACCTGGCCGCTCTGCTGTCAACCTGGCTGACTCTGCTGTCAACCTGGCCGTCTCTGCTGTCAACCTGGCTGACTCTGCTGTCAGCCTGCCTGACTCTGCTGTCAGCCTGCCTGACTCTGCTCTCAGCCTGGCTGACTCTGCTGTCAGCCTGGCTGACTCTGCTGTCAACAGAGTTAGTCAGTATAAAAGTAATGAAGCAATAAGAAGGTTAAAACTGGTAAATTTAGAATGTATTAAGAATGAAGTTTGTGAGGCAGTTATAATAAAGTACTGGAATAGTTAATGATTTTGTTCAAAATCTTTATAGAAGAAGAAGAGAGTAAAAACTTATAAAGAATGTAATAATATGTAAGGAAGACGGTAAAGATTTACCCAAAAAACTGGGTCTAAGACAATGTTGTGTGATGTCACCTGTGGTTTTGAAGACGTGTGATGTCACCTGTGGTCTTAAAGACGTGTGATGTTACCTGTGGTCTTAAAGACGTGTGATGTCAACTGTGGTCTTAAAGACCGTGTTGATGTCACCCTGTGGTCTTAACGTCGTGAGATGTCACCTGGGACTTAAAGGTCGTGTGATGTTCACATGTTGGTCTTAAAGTCGTGTGATGTCACCGTGGTCTTAAAGTCGTGTGAATGTCACCTGTTGTCATAACAGACGTGTGATGTTCACCTGAGTCTTTAAAGTCGTGTGAATTAAACTGAACTTTTGGTCAAAACGCATATATGCAAAGTAAGTCATCATGTAGACCAGATGTCATTGTAAACACACCGATTTATTAACATACTATGTTAAAATCTGTACACACACACACACAACACACAATATAATATATATATATATATAATATATATATATAATATATATATATATATATATATATATAAATATATATATATATATTATAATACATATATAATATATATATAATATATATAATATACTATAAATTGTGTGTGTGGGTTTGTGTGTGTGTGTGTGCCCATGTATGTATATATGCATGCATTTATTAACAACCTCCAATTTTATTTACTAAACACGAGAAACATGTACACGTGACACTCATACACAATACATAAACATTATAACCGTTGATCAATAATAACATATACACATGACATTCATCAACACATAACATGTAAAGATGACACCTATACACAATAACACATTAACATTACAGTTATTCATATATTTTAACATAATAACATGTCTTACATATTCTGAATATTGATGCACATAAATATTTCTCTATTTCCCTTACATAGTCTCTACTATATTGTTTAATTTTAACCACCATGTGGACGAGTACAGGTATGTCTATGAGAATGTGGTCACATGTATGTGCGCATGAGTGTTCATGGCAGGAGTTTCGGGTGAGATGTGTGTGTGTGTATGTATGTGTGACCTCATATATGTTTAAAGTGAGAGGAGAGAATTGTGCACATTGTTGTTTACATGTGTGCGTATTTGTAATACCTGGGATTGTGTGTGTGTATTATGCATGTAAGTGTATGTATAATGGTGTATGTGTAAGGTGCGTGTGTTGAAACGTATAAATGTATGTGAAAATACTTGCATATGTGTATATTTGTGCACTTGTTAGCCTTTGAGAGTAAAATGCAAAAGACCAATAAATAAATAAAAATGAAAACATTGTAACATTTAATATAGTTTTGATGGAGGTGGACAAGTTCATCAACACTTGGCCATTAATTTATATTAAACAAAACTCTCACAAATACTTTTAAACTGCTAAATAAGTAAAAAGAAAAAAGTACTTAGTATAAATTCATAGTGTAATATAAAAGGATTTCCAAAAATTTTTCTTAATTAGCCTCTCCTGGGTGGCCGAGCTGTGTGCGAGCTTCGTCTCGTCCAGCTGACCTACTGTTCCAGGCTGTCTTGGTGGGTGTTATTACTGACGCAGTTTTCTGTGTGTCCCCTCCAGTAATTCCACCCACCTGGACAGTCTCTACCGTAGACCAGCGAGACAAGACCAAGTTTCCGTCCAGCAAGGTCACTGAGGGTGGCAACCGCTGACTCTGGGGAAGTGGGGAAGGGAGTCCACCTGAGGTGACACAAGTGGATTCCTGGACACACTGATCCGGGGAAGGCAACGCCGACCTTAGATAAGTGAGGAAGGGGAGACATCCGGGAGCGAACGGATGAATTCCTGGATACATGAACTTGGGGAAGGTTGTTGTTGAGGCTGATCTTGGGTAAGTGGAGAAGGGGAGACATCCGGAGCGAACGGATGGATTCCTGGATACATGAACCTGGGGAAAGCATGAATACCAGCAGTTGAGGCTGACCTTACGTAAGTGTAGAAGGGAAAACATCTGGCGGTAGACGGATGGATTCCTGGATACATAAGCCTGGGGAAGGCAAGAATACCGCTGACTTTGGGGAAGTGGGGAAGGGAGTCCACCTGAGGTGACACCAAGTGGACTCCTGGAGACACCGATCCCGGGAAGGCACTGACCTAACTCGCTGACTTTAGGTAAGTGTGGAAGAGAAGACATCTGGGAGCGAACGGATGGATTCCTGGATACATGAACTTGGGGAAGGTTGTTGTTGAGGCTGATCTTGGGGACGTGGAGAAGGGGATACATCCGGGAGCTAACCTGGGGACAGCAAGAATACAGGTTGGTGAGGCTGACCTTGGGAAAGTGTGGAAGGGGAAACATCCGGCGGCGGACGGATGAATTCCTGGATACATAACCCAAGGGAAGGCTGAGGGTGGAAGGCAGAGAGGCGAGGCTGACCTTAGGGAAGTGAAGAAGGGGAGACATCCGGGGGCCCACGGATGGATTCCTGGACACATGAACCTGGGGAAGGCGAGGGGGGGGGGTGGACCTTAAAGACGAACCACTGGCCTCCACGTGGCAAGGTCTGGTAACTCAGAGATAACTCTGAGGCTGACAGTGGTCGCTAATAATTTTAGTATTATTTTTATTATTATTGTTATTCATGATATGCTAATTTAGATTCAAAAGCGTCAACCATGGTGGTGTTATTCCCACTCCAGCCTCCCTGACAGTAGCCACGGTGGTGTTATTCCCACTCCAGCCTCCCTGACAGTAGCCACGGTGGTGTTATTCCCACTCCAGCCTCCCTGACAGTAGCCACGGTGGTGTTATTCCCACTCAAGCTTCCCTGACAGTAGCCACGGTGGTGTTATTCCCACTCCAGCCTCCCTGACAGTAGCCACGGTGGTGTTATTCCCACTCCAGCCTCCCTGACAGTAGCCACGGTGGTGTTATTCCCACTCAGCTCCCTGACAGTAGCCACGGTGGTGTTTTTTTCCCCCACCCCCCAAAAACC
>NC_069403.1:110311388-110331471 GCF_026875155.1 Cherax quadricarinatus | reverse complement strand
GTTATTATGTTATACTGTTTCTGTATTACTGCACTGTTCTTCTGTATTACTGTATTGCACCGTTCTGTTTTAATTTCCTGATCTGCGTAACTGTACTGGTCATCTTTGTTACTGTACTGGTCTTCTCCGTTACTGTACTCTTCTTCTCTGCTACTGTACCACTTCTGTGTTACTGTACTGGTCTACTGTGTTACTATATTGGTCGTCTGTGTTACTGTACTGCACACTTCTTCTGTGTTAGTGTACTGGTCTTCTCTGTTACTATACTGGTCTTCTGCGTTACTTTACTGTACCCGTTCTTCTGCAGTACTCTACTGGTCTCCTGTGTCAATGTACCCGTTCTTCTATGTTACTGTACTGGTCTTCTCTGTTACTGTACCCGTTCTTCTGTGTTAATGTACTGGTCTTCTCTTACTGTACTGTACCCATTCTTCTGTGTTAATGTACTGGTCTGCTCTACTGTACTGTACCCGTTCTACTCTGTTGCTGTGTTGGTCTTCTCTGTTACTATACTGGTCTTCTGTTACTGTACTGGTCTTCTGTGTTACTATGCTGGTCTTCTGTCTTAGCATTGTCATGGACACGCCTTCCTTCTGAAGAAGATAATGGAAAAATGACTGATGAGTAACTTTTTGGATAATAATTATGATTATTTTCTAAGGATTTTAATTAAAAATAAATCATAATAAAAATTGGCGGCTGTGGTTCCAGTAGAATGTTGGGGCATGAGTATCTTATTCCCAGGATGGTCTTCTGATGATGTTTTAGAATAAATGGTGTTGGTTATCCTGGGTGACGGTGTTCGTCCTATGTTCTGAAAATCCTGCCACTACTAGGTTGTAGCACCACAATTTAGATTTCAGAGGTGAGGAGTCGTAACGTTCCACTACGTCCTGTAGACTGAGATCTTGCTCCAGTTAACTAGCGTCTACCGTGGTTAACCAGGCCAGCAGCAGAGCTGATAATCAAGAAAATAACACTGGTTATATAAGTGTTCAATAAGTTTAACATTGAAGCAAGACAAAGTGTGGTGTTCCACTTCAGTGTCATTACTGGTAACCAGGTAAATCAGTAACAATGAACAGAAATATTCCTGGTAGATCACCTTACCTGATCAGGAGAAGAGTGGAAGTGAAGTGGTTCACAAAATTCAACCCACACCAGGTAAGGTTAATATTACTACTAGGAGTGCAAATTAAAGCAAAATGGCAGTGCAGGCGGTAACACGCTAATGGTTTCTGGGTGACTGAACAACCATAACACCCACTTTTTAAGGGATTTTCCCTCACAATATCCCCTTTCCAAAACTTATGGTTGGAGGCAATAAGTTAAAGTACAGAGGGAAAAGTACTATGTACAACCTCGGCTCAGCCAATCTGAGAAGTGGTTTTCTGAGCCAGATATATATACAACTTTAAACTTATAGAACTGGATTGCCAAAGCCCATCTTAAGAGTAGGCAATTTGAACATTTGAAGTTTTCCAGGTACATCAGTGACTTGTGATCTGTTTCAAGCACAGAACGTATACCCCATACCATTGTATAACATTCCTTCTCCACAGTGGAGTATCTTTCTTCTCTCGGCAGAAGCTTCTTACTGTGATAACAATAACTACTTAACTCTAGGTGAACAAGTGTTACTGTTCTGTACTGGTCATCTCTGTTACTGTATTGGTCTTCTCTTTTACTATGCTGGTCTTCTCTGTTACTATGCTGGTCTTCTCTGTTACTGTACTGTACCCATTCTTCTGTGTTACTGTACTGGTCTTCTGTAGTAGTGTACTCGTTCTTATGTGTTACTGTACTTTTCTTCTGTAGTAGTGTACTCGTTCTTATGTGTTACTGTACTTTTCTTCTGTAGTAGTGTACTCGTTCTTCTGTGTTACTGTACTGGTCTTCTCTTTTACTGTGAACAAGTGATAACAATAACTATTTAACACTAGGTTTAATGGGTTGGCAGTCTTGCTGCGAAGACATGTTTGTGCAGTCTTGCTGGAAGACCTTTGTTGGCAGGTCTTGCTGGAAGACCATGTTGGCAGTCAGTCTTGTCTGGGAAGACCTGTTGGACAAGGTCTTGCTGGAAGACCATTTGGCAGTCTTGAAGGAAGACCATGTTGGCAGTTCTGCAGGATGACCATGTTGGCAGTCTTTGCTGGAAGACTGTTGGCAGTCTTGCTGGCAAGAACCATGTTGGCAGTCTTGCTGGAAGACCATGTTGGCAGTCTTGCTGAGAAGACCATGTTGGCAGTACTTGCTGGAAGACCATGTTGGCAGTCTTGCTGGAGACCTGTTGAGCAGTCTTGGCTTGGAAGACCATGTTCGGGCAGTCTTGCTGGATGACATGTTGGGCAGTTCCTTTGCTGGAAGACCATGGTTGGCAGTCATGCTGGAAGACCATGTTGGCACAGTCTTGCTGGGAAGACCATGTTGGCAGTCTTGCTGGGAAGACCATGTTGGCAGTCTTGCTGGAAGACCATGTTGGCAGTCTTTGCTGGAAGACCATGTTGTGCAGTCTTGCTGAGGACCATGTTGGCAGTCTTGCTGGAATAACATGTTGGCAGTCTTGCTGAAGACCATTGTTGCAGTCTTGCTGGAAGACCATGTTGGCAGTCTTGCTGGGAAGACCATGTTGGCAGTCTTGCTGGAAGACCATGTTGGCTCTTGCTGGAAGACCATGTTGGCAGTCTTGCTGGAAGACCATGTTGGCAGTCTTGCTGGAAGACCATGTTGGCAGTCTTGCTGGAAGACCATGTTGGCAGTCTTGCTGAAGACCATGTTGGCAGTCTGCTGGGAAGGACCATGTGGCAGTCTTGCTCTGGAAGTCCATGTTGGCAGTCTTGCTGGAAGAACATGTTGGCAGTTCTTGCTGGAAAGGACCATGTAGCGTCTTGCTGGAAGACCATGTTGCACTGTCTTGACTGGAAGACCATGTTGGCGTTCTTGCTGGAAGACCATGTTGGCAGTCTTGCTGGAAGACCATGGTGGCAGTCTTGCTGGAAGACCATGTTGGCAGTCTTGCTGGAAGACCATGTTGGCAGTTCTTGCTGGAAGACCATGTTGGCAGTCTTGCTGGAAGGACATGTTGGGCAGTCTTGCTGGAGACCAATTTGTGGCAGTCTTGCTGGAAGCCATGTGGCAGTCTTGCTGGAAGACCATGTGGGCAGTCTTGTGTGGAAGACCATGTTCGGCAGTCTCTGCTGGAAGACATGTTGGCAGTCTTGCTGGAAGAACATGTTGGCGTCTTGCTGGAAGACCATGTTGGCAGTCTTGCTGGAAGACCATGTGGCGGTCTTGCTGGAAAGACCATGTTGGCAGTTCTTGCTGGAAGACCATGTGGCATCTTGCTGGAAGACCATGTTGGCAGTCTTGCTGGAAGACCATGTTGGCAGTCTTGCTGGAAGGACCATGTTGGCAGTCTTGCTGAAGACCATGTGGCAGTCTTGCTGGAGACCCTGTTGGCAGGTCTTGCTGGAAGACCATTGGTGGCCCACTCCATCCTCCCTGACAGTAGCTAGCCCGGGGGTGGTTATTCCCACCAAGCTTCCCTGACAGTAGCCACGGTGGTGTATATTCCACTCAGGCCTCCTGACAGTAGCCACGGTGGTGTTATTCCCACTCAGCTTCCCTGACAGTAGCCACGGTGGTGTTTTTCCCACTCAAGCTTCTCCCTGGACAGTGCCTCGGTTGGTGTTATTCCAAACCTCCAGCTCCATGACATTAGCCACGGTGGTGTTATTCCCACTCCGCCTCCCTGACAGTAGCACGGTGGTGTTATTCCCCTCAAGCTTCCCTGACAGTTAGCCACGGTGGGGTTATTCCCCTCAAGCTTCCCTGACAGTTCTAGCCACGGGGGCTGGTGTTATTCCACTCACCAGCCTCACTGACATTAGCACGGTGGTGTTTCCCACTCCAGCCTCCCTGCAGTTGCACGGTGGTGTTATTCCCAACTCCAGCCTCCCTGACAGTAGCCGCGGTGGTGTTATTCCCACTCCGCCCCCTGACAGTAGCACGGTGGTGTTGTTCTCACTCCAGCCTCCCTGACAGTAGCCACGGTGGTGTTACTCCCACTCCAGCCTCCCTGACAGTAGCCACGGTGGTGTTATTCCCACTCCAACCTCCCTGACAGTAGCAACGGTGGTGTTATTCTCACTCCAGCCCCCCTGACAGTAGCCACGGTGGTGTTGTTCTCACTCCAGCCTCCCTGACAGTAGCCACGGTGGTGTTACTCCCACTCCAGCCTCCCTGACAGTAGCCACGGTGGTGTTATTTCTAACCCTCCGCCCCCCCCCCTCCCTGGACACAGGTTGCCACGGTGGTGTTATTCCCACTCAGACCTCCCTGACAGTAGCCCCGGTGGTGTTATTCTCACTCCCACCCTCCATGAAAGTAGCACGGTGGTGTTATTCTCACTCCAGCCTCCCTGACAGTAGCCACGGTGGTGTTATTCTCACTCCACCCTCCCTGACAGTAGCCACGGTGGTGTTATTCCCACTCCAGCCTCTTTGACAGTAGCCACGGTGGTGTTATTCTCACTCCACCCTCCCTGACAGTAGCCACGGTGGTGTTATTCCCACTCCAGCCTCTTTGACAGTAGCCAAGGTGGTATTATTCCCACTCCACCCTCCCTGACAGTAGCCACGGTGGTGTTCCCCTCCAGCCACTCTCATAGGAGTCACGGTAGTGTTCTTATTTGTGTTCATTCACCGGAGCTAGCATTAATAAAAATACGAACAGTAGTATTGTCCATATGGTTGATTAACTCAACAGAGATAACACTGAAACAACTAGAATTGTCAATAATGTAAGTTGGAGAGTGGTATAGCGATGTGAAGATGACAGGTCTCCTGCGTACACATGTCTGGTACTCAAACATAACGCAGGAAAAGACATCGGGCTGGGACAATACCTGTGAACCTACTACATTATCATTTCACCTACACAGTAGCCTTCTTAAGTCTAATACATAGGCAGCAGCAGAAGCAGTGAATGTTACTGTACTCTGCTTCTGTATTACTGTATTGATTTCCTGTGTTACTGTACTGTTCTTATGTATTACTGTACTGTTCTTCTGTATTACTGTACTTTACTGTTCTTCTGTATTACTATACTTTACTGTTCTTCTGTGTTATTATACTATACTGTTCTGTATTACTGCACTGTTCTTCTGTATTACTGTATTGCACCGTTCTGTTTTAATTTACTGATCTGCGTAACTGTACTGGTCATCTTTGTTACTGTACTGGTCTTCTCCGTTACTGTACTCTTCTTCTCTGCTACTGTACCACTTCTGTGTTACTGTACTGGTCTACTGTGTTACTATATTGGTCGGCTGTGTTACTGTACTGCACACTTCTTCTGTGTTAGTGTACTGGTCTTCTCTGTTACTATACTGGTCTTCTGCGTTACTTTACTGTACCCATTCTTCTGCAGTGCTCTACTGTCGCCTGTTTCAATGTACCCGTTTTCTATGTTACGTACTGGATCTTCTCTGTTACTGTACCCGTTCTTCTGTGTTAATGTACTGGTCTTCTCTTACTGTACTGTACCCGTTCTACTCTGTTGCTGTGTTGGTCTTCTTGTTACTATACTGGTCTTCTGTTACTGTACTGGTCTTCTGTGTTACTATGCTGGTCTTCTGTCTTAGCATTTAATGGACACGCCTTCCTTCTGAAGAAGATTAATGGAAAAAAAATAACGATGAGTAACTTTTTTTGGATAATAAATTTATGATTATTTGTTCTAAGGATTTTAATTAAAAATAAATCATAATAAAAATTGGCGGCTGTGGTTCCAGTAGAATGTTGGGGCATGAGTATCTTATTCCCAGGATGGTCTTCTGATGATGTTTTAGAATAAATGGTGTTGGTTATCCTGGGTGACGGTGTTTCGTCCTATTTCTGAAAATCCTGCCATACTAGGTATGTAGCACACAATTTAGATTTCAGAGGTGAGGAGTCTAACGTTTCGATACCGTCTGTAGCTGAGATATTGCTCCGCAGTTAATAGCGTTTACCGTGGTTAACCAGGCAGCAGCAGAGTGATAATCAAGAAATAACATGGTTATATAAGTGTTCAATAAGTTTAAACTTGAGCAGACAAAAAGTGTGGTGTTCCACTTCGTGTCATTACTGGTTACCAGTGTAGAATCAGTAACAAAGGAACAGAAAAAAATATTCACTGTGTAGATCACCTTACTGATCAGGAGATGGAGTGGAAGTGAAGTTGTCACAAATTAACCCACACAGGTAAGGTTAATATTCCTATAGGAGTGCACAAATTAATGCAAGATGGCGTGCAGGCAGTACCGCTAATGGTTTCTGGGTGGATGGAACAACCATATACACCCATTTTTAAGGGTATTGTCCCTCACAATATCCCCTTTCCAAATTATGGTTGGAGGCAATAAGTTAAAGTACAGAGGGAAAAAAAGTACTATGTACACCTCGGCTCAGCCAATCTGTGAAGTGGTTTTCTGAGCCACAGATATATATACAACTTTAAACTTTAGATCTGATTTCCAATAGCCCATCTTAACGAGTAGCAAATTTGAACATTTGAAGTTTTCCAGGTACATCAGTGACTTGTGATCTGTTTCAAGACAGTACGTATACCCAATACATTGTATAACATTACTTCTCCACAGTGGAGTATCTTTCTTCTCTCGGCAGAAGCTTCTTACTGTGATAACAATAACAAATACTTAACTCTAGGTGAACAAGTTTTTACTGTTCTGTAAAGGTCATCTCTGTTACTGTATTGGTCTTCTCTTTTACTATGCTGGTCTTCTCTGTTACTATGCTGGTCTTCTCTGTTACTGTACTGTACCCATTCTTCTGTGTTACTGTACTGGTCTTCTGTAGTAGTGTACTCGTTCTTATGTGTTACTGTACTTTTCTTCTGTAGTAGTGTACTCGTTCTTATGTGTTACTGTACTTTTCTTCTGTAGTAGTGTACTCGTTCTTCTGTGTTACTGTACTGGTCTTCTCTTTTACTGTGAACAAGTGATAACAATAACTATTTAACACTAGGTGAACAAGTGTTACTGTTCTGTACTGGTCATCTCTGTTACTGTACTGTACTGTTCTTCTGTGTTACTGTACTGGTCTTCTGTGGTAGTGTACTCGTTCTTCTGTGTTACTGTACTGGTCTTCTCTGTTACTGTGAACAAGTGATAACAATAACTACTTACTACTAGGTGAACAAGTGATAACAATAACCACTCACTACTAGGTAAACATGTGATAACAATAACTACTTGCTACTAGGTGAACAAGTGATAACAATAACTACTTACTACTTGGTGAACAAGTGGTAGCAATAACTACTCACTACTAGGTGAACAAGTGATAAGTGAACAGGAGCAACAAGTGTCAGGAAACCTGCCGGGATTGATCCAGGTGAAACACTGAGCATATTATTACCACTGTCAGCTACTGAGTTATCAGACCTTGCTAAGTGGAGGCAAGTAGTTCGTCTTTAAGGTCCACTTACTGTTTTTTGATGGTTTCCCCAGGTTCATGTGTCCCCTCAGATATTTTCCCTTCCTCACTTCCTATCCTACACTCAGTAATCTTGCATCTAAGTCTTCCACAGGTTCATCTGTGTCCCCTCAGATATTCTCCCTTCTTCACTTTCTATCCTACTCTTCCTATCCTAAACTTACTATCCTACACTTCCCATCCTACACTAAGTCTTCCCCAGGTTCATGTGTCCAGGAGTCCATCTGTGTCCCCTCAGACATTTCTCCCTTCCTACATCCATCCTCAACACTTCCTATCCTAAACTCCTATCCTACCATCCCATCCTACACTATGAATTCCAGGTTCATGTGTCCAGGTGTGTCTGTTATCTGTGTCCCTCAGTTATTCTCCCTTCCTCATCCCATCCTACCTTCCTATCCTAAACTTCTATTCTACAATTCCATCCTACACTAAGGTCTTCACCAGGGTCATGGGTCCAGGAGGTCTATCTGTTTGTCCCTCAGATAATTCTCCCTTCTCACTTCCCCATCCCTACACTTCCTATCAACAACTTCCCATCCTACAACTAAGTCTTCCCCAGGTTCATGTGTCCAGGAGTCTATCTGTGTCCCCTCAGACATTCTCCCTTCCTCACTTCTCATCCTACACTTCCTATCTAACACTTCCCATCCTACACTAAGTCTTCCCCAGGTTCATGTGTCCAGGAGTCTATCTGTGTCCCCTCAGACATTCTCCCTTCCTCATATTTCCATCCTAAACTCCTATCCAAACAGTTCCATTCCTACAACTAAGTCTTCCCCAGGTTAATGGGTGGGACCAGAGTCTATCTGTGTCCCCCTCTCAACATTCTCCCTTCTTCACTTCCCATCCTACACTAAGTCTTCCCCAGGTTCATGTGTCCAGGAGTCCATCTGTGTCCCCTCAGATATTCTCCCTTCCCCACTTCCCATCCTACACTTCCAATCCTCAATTCCATCCTACACTTCCTAATCCTACACTTCAATCCTCACTTCGTATTACCTACACTTCCCATCCTACACTTCCTATCCTACACTTACCATCCTACACTTCCTATCCTACACTTCCCATCCTACACTTCCTATCCTACACTTTCTATCCGAACTTTTGCATCTAAGCCTTCCCCGGGAATTCATCCGTGGGCCCCCGGAAGTCTGGTGATGCCTCACCTAGTCCTACCCCCGGTCCGTGGTCAGCAAGTCCCACCCCAGGTCCGTGGTTCCAGGTATTCACCCGTCACCACTTCCCTGAGGTCAGCAAGTCCCACCCCAGGTCCGTCGATCCAGGTATTCACCCTTCACCACTTCCCTGAGGTCAGCAAGTCCCACCCCAGGTCCATGGATCCAGGTATTCACCCTTCACCACGTTCCTGAGGTCAGCAAGTCCCACCTCAGGTCCGTGGTTCCAGGTATTCACCCGTCACCACTTCCCTGAGGTCAGCAAAGTCCCACCCCAGGGTTCCATGGATCAGGTATTCACCCTGCAAAGCTTTTGAGCGTCAAGCAAGTCCCACCCCAGGTCCTTGGTCCAGGAATCACCCTTCACCACTTCCCTGAGGTCAGCCAAGTCCCACCAGGTCCGTGGTTTCCAGTTTTTCACCCTTCACCAATTCCCTGAGGTCAGCAAGTCCACCCCAGGCCCGTGGATCCAGGTATTCACCCTTCACCACTTCCTGAGGGTCAGGCAAGTTCCCACCCAGGTAAGTGGATCCAGGTATTCTACCCTTCACCACTTCCCTTGAGGTCAGCAAGTCCCACCCCAGGTACGTCGGATCCAGGTATTCACCTTCACCACTTCCCTGAGAGTCAGCAGTCCAACCTAGGTCAGTGGATTCCAGGTTTCACCCTTCACCACTTCCCTGAGGTCGCAGTCCCACCCCAGGTCGTTGGTTCAGGTATTCACCTTCACACTTCCCTGAGGTCAGCAGTCCCACCCCAGGCCGTGGAATCCAGGTATTCACCCTTCACCACTTCTCCTGAGGTCAGCAGTCCCACCCTAGGTCCGTGGTAGATCCAGGTATTCACCCTTCCCCACTTCCCTGAGGTCAGCAGTCCCACCCCAGGTCCGTGGTTCCAGGTATTCACCCTTCACCACTTCCCTGAGGTCAGCAAGTCCACCCCAGGTCCGTGGTTCCAGGTATTCACCAGTCACCCACTGTCCCTGAGGTGGTCAGGCAAGTCCCACCCAGGTCGTGGATCCAGTGTATTCCTCCCTCACCACTTTCCCTGAGGTCAGCAAGTCCAACCCAGGCCCGTGGGTATCCAGGTATTCACCCTTCACACTTCCCTGAGGTCAGCAAGTCCCACCCCAGGTCCGTGGGTTCCAGGTATTCACCTACCCACTTCCCTGAGGTCCGCAGTCCACCCCAGGTACGTGGATTCCAGGTATTCACCCTTCACCATTCCCTGAGGTCAGTCAAGTCACCCACCCAGGGTCAGCGGATCCAGGTATTCACCCACTCACTTCCCTGAGGTCAGCAGTTTCAGCCAGCCTTGAAGTACTGTCCATTTATGATATTATACACAGTGTATTAATATCAGTATACAGTGATGATGTTATTACAGAAGGGGGGGGGGGGTAGGGGGGAAAAACACACAGATAATCTGCGCTCTGTAATTATTCTCTGGACAGACTCGAACGTTGGATACTGAGAATGAGAGATCTTATCACAGTTCGTCCACCAAGAACTGGGCCACTAGTCAAAATCTGGAACATTATATTTATATTTAATATTTTACATATGTTAATTATTAGCTTGATTAATTTATTTAGTTGGGTAAGACAATTTATGAAACGATTTAGGTTCGTGGATTCGTGTTGTTGTGTGAACGTTAGCGGCTCAGCGTGACGCGGCTAAGCGGAATTATACGAAAAATACGAAATAATTGAAAAAGAGTTAATGATACGAGAAAGAGCTGAAGAATTGGTAATATTTTAGGTGAATGTCTCGTCTCTGTACGATAATTTTCTCAAAACAGTTACGTAATTATAAGAAATGAGGTAAATGCGTAATTTTAGGTTGTGACGTAAACCATAACTGTAATCATTTGTTGTTATTTTTAGGACATTTCTCGTATTTTTTTGTTCATATTTTAGTTGTGTCAAATGCTACAAAATACAAATTTGGTAACTTTCTGTGGAGTGGCTGCAGTGAGTTGCTTCTCCCACACGAGTCTCAGTGCTGATAACAGTCGACAGAAGAGGAGGTATGTCGCTCTGGAGTGAACGCAGCAGGGACCTAGTGACCCGTTATTTTTTGCCATATATTGTTCAAATTTCATTACATAATGCGTGTCTCCCGAAAGAAACAGTATTCGATACCGATCGCCGGGCGCTGAGGAAGCGAATTAAAATGATGAAAAAAAGCTAAAGAAATGAAGGGGGTAGCCAGGTGGATGGAACATGACTCCTGGCAAACTCATTGATTTACTGCTGGGAAATTAAACTTGATGTTTCTGGAACCCAGTCAGTTGTTGAACAAGTAAAGCAAAGTGTAAGATGACCTGTGTAGCAGCACCCTCGATGGGCCACCTAGATGCTTGGCAGCCACTGTGGCCACCCCAGTGCTGGCGCACACCGTGGCCACCCAAGATGACTGGCAGCATCACGTGGCCACCCCAGATGTGGCAGCGATCACGTGCCACCCCAGATGCTGGCAGCATCACCATGGCCACCCTAGATGACTGGCAGCATTCACCGTGGCCACCCTAGATGTTGCAGCATCACGTGGCACCTAGATGCTGGCAGCATCACCGTGGCCACCCAGATGCTGGGCAGCATCCACTGTGGCCACCCAGAAGATGTGGAGCATCACCGTGGCCACCCCAGATGATGGCAGCATCACCTTGGCCACCCAGAATGCTGGCAGGATCCACCGTGGCCACCCCAGATTGCTGCGCAAGCTCACCGTGGCCACCCTAGATGCTGGCAGCAATCACGGTGGCCACCCCAGATGCTGGCAGCATTACCGTGGCCACCCTAGATGATGGCTGCATCACCGTGGCCACCCAAAGATGCTCGGCAGCATAACCTGGCCACCTAGATGCTGGCAGCATCACACGTGGCCACCCTAGATGCTGGGCAGCATCACCGTGGCCACCCAGGATGGCTGGCAGCATCACCGTGGCCACCCTAGATGCTGGCAGGCATCACCGTGGCCACCCCTGATGTGCAGCATCACCGTGGCCACCCTAATGCTGGCAGCATCACTGTGGCCACCCCAAGATGCAGGCTGCATTACCGTGGCCACCCTAGATGCTGGCAGACATCACCGTGGCCACCCCAGTTGCTGGCAGCATCCCCATGGCCACCTAGATGCTGGCAGCATAACCGTGGGCCACCTTGATGCGGGCAGCATCCACAGTGGACACCCCAGAATGCTGGCAGATCCACCGTGGCCACCCAGATGATGGCCAACATCACCGTGGCCACCCTATTGCTGGCAGCATTCACCGTGGCCACCCAGATGCTGGCAGCAATCACCGTGGCCACCCTAGATGCTGGCAGCAGCACCGTGGCCACCCAGATGTGGCAGCAGCACCCGTGGCCACCCTAGATAGCTGGCAGCAATCACCGTGGCCACCCCAGATGCCGGCCAAGCAGCCACCTGGCCTAACCCAGATGCTGGCAGCATCACGTGGCCCAACCCCAGATGCTGCAGCATTCACCGTGGCCCACCCAGTGTGCAGATCACCGTGGCCACCCCAGATGACGGCAGCAGCCCGTGGCCCACCCCAGATGCTGCAGCATCACCGTGTTGCCACCCCCTGATGCTGGCCGCATCACCGTGGCCACCCTTAGATGCTGCAGGCATCACCGGGCCAGCCTAGATGCTGGCAGCATCACGTGGCACAACTAGATGATGGCAGCATCACCGTTGGCCACCCTAGATGCTGCAGCATCACCGTGGCACCCCAGATGCCGGCAGCAGCACGTGGCCACCCAGATGCTGGCAGCATTACCGTGGCCACCCCAGATGCTGGCAGGCCATCACCGTGGCCAACCCCTGGAATGCTGGCGCATCACCGTGGCCACCCAGTTGCCGGCAGCAGCACCGTGGCCCCACAGATGATGGCAGCAGCACCGTGGCCACCCAAGATGCTGGCACATCACGTGGCCACCCTGATGCTGGGCAGCTCACCGTGGCACCCAGATGCCGGCAGCAGCACCGTGGGCCACCCCAGATGCATGGCAGCCAGCACCGTGGCCACGCACAGATGCTGCGCAGCATCACCGGTGGCCACCCCAGATGCTGGCAGCAGCACGTGGCCACCCCAGATGCTGGCAGCATCAACCGTGGCCACCCAGATGCCGGAGCAGCACGTGGCCACCCAGATGCTGTCAGCTGCACCGTGGCCAACCACACAGATGCTGGCAGCATCACCGTGGCCCACCCAGTACTGGCAGCATCACCGTGGGCCACCCAGATGCTGGCGCATCCACTAGTGGCCACCCTAGACGCTGGCCGCTTCAGCATGGCCACCACCAGATGCTGGCAGATCACCGTGGCACCCCAGATGCCGGCAGCAGCACCGTGGCCACCACAGTGTGGCTGCAGCACTCGTGCACCACAGATGCTGGCTAGCTCACGTGGCCATCCAAAGATGTGGCCCACCCACGTGACCATGGCAGATCTAGAGGGACATGAAGCTCGTAAACTAGGTGCAGATGAGTACTAGATGAGCCACCACTACCACCATTGTGGCCACAGTGACCACGCCTTCACCCATATATACATCTGTCTTGACCACACCTGTGGTTACATATGTGACAACCTCGCCACAAATAACCATATTTTCTGCGACCACCCCAGACGTGGCCACTCTAGACATGGCCACCCCAGATGTGGCCACCTCTGTCCCCAGCTCAGCTGGCACCATCTCAGCTGACCCCGTCTCAGCTGTCACCAGCTCAGCTAACCCCAGCACATCTACTGTCTACAGCTGGAGACGGTGAAATATTTGTTGAAAGTGATAGTGTACATGATATATCAAGTGCTACAAGGCGAGTGTCCTTATTGCTGTAATTAAATCCTGTTATAGAGGAAAAGTATATGATATTGATGGAACGTTGTAATTTTGAGGTTATTATGAAGTGTGTGTTTTGTTAAGAATGTTTTAGTAATAAAGTCACTTGTTAGTGCAAACTGTAGTGAGTGTAAGTATGTAGTGTTGGACAAACCCAGTTGGTACGAGACACTGAATGTTGCAACTGGTAGGATGGTATATGCCGAAATGCTTGCACATTATTTGATAGTCAACTACCAATTTGATCACAGCATCAATTGTGGCACCAATGCCATAATTTGAATGATGGTCCCTTGTGTGTCAAGTTCCATCATATGTAACATCAATATCAAGAACTCCACTTTGGTCATGTACATTGCCTACTTTGGCGTATTCCTGTGTAACAATTATTGCCACGTCCAACTTCGCACTTTTTTATGTTTATTTATTGGACGATTTTGATGTAACTTTTATTTAATATACTATGACATGCCTAAGTCTGTGATAAAATTCCAATGAATCGTGCGAAGCAAAAAAAAAAAAAAAGTTCAACCGATCCCTAGTGTTCCCTGCATGATAACTATCATTAACTGGATCAGTTACTTTTTTCCCATCGTCATGGTACACAAAGGTTCACCAGCAACACTCTTCTCGTCAGGTACCAAAGGTTCACCAGCACTTCTTCCCTCGTCATGGGTACACAAAGCGTTCACCAGCACACTCTTTCCTCGTCATGGTACACAAAAGGTTCACCAGCACACTCTTCCCTCTCATGGTACCAGAAGGTTCAACAAGTACACTCTTCCCTAGTCTGGTACACGAGGTTCACAAAGTACACTCTCCTCGTCATGGTACACAAAGGTTCACAAGCAAACTCTTCCCTAGTCATGGTACACAAAGGTTCACCAGCACACTTTTCACTATCCTGGTGGTCACAGAGAGTTCACAAGCACACTCTTCCCTCGTCATGGTACCCAAGGTTCACAAGCACACTCTTCCCTCGTCATGGTACACAAAGGTTCAACAAGCACACCTCTTCCCTCCGTTCCTGGTAACAGGTTCACAAGCACACTCTTCTCGTCATGGTAACAAAGATTCACCAGCTACACTCTTCCTCGTCAATGGTACACAGAAGTTTCTAAAGCACACTCTTCCTCGTCATGTCGTACACAGAGGTTCACCGCACATACTTTCCTCGTCATGGTACACAAGGTTTCACAAGCACCTCTTCCCTCGTTATGGCTAACACACGAGTATAACAAGCACACTCTTCCCTAGTCATGGTACACAAAGGTCCCAGCAACTTTTCCCACATCATGTAACAGAAGGTTCTCAAGCACACTCTTCCTCGTCAATGGTACAAGAGGTTCACAAACAACTCTCCATACGCTCAATTCTGTATTTCACAAATACATCTTACAACACTGAACGAACAGGGACGCACGAACAAAGCAACACATTACACATGTACATAACGTGCCACCACAAAACAGACACTCCTTCAGCAGACATGACGGGTCTACCACCACACCTTCAGCAAACACTGACGGGTTAACCACACACCTTCAGCAGGACAGTGAGGGGTCACCACACACCTTCAGCAGGGACACTGAGGGTCACCACACACCTTCAGCAGAAGTGACGGGCCACCACACACCTTCAGCAGAAATGACGGGTCACCACAACCTTTAGCAGACAGTGACGGGTCACCACACACCTTCACAAAGTGTACGGGGATCACCACACACCTTTCAGCAGAGGGTGACGGGTCATCACACACCTTCAGCAGACACTGACGTTCGACACACCACATTCAGCAGACACTGACGGGTCACCACACACCTTCATATATATATATATACAATTGCATACATCTTAAAGTACGTTCTTGTATGTATACATGCATACATTTGCCAGTGATTCCATCTGTGACCTTCAAACTCATTTACGAAACACGAGAAACAGAGATTATTATAATTTTTCTACAGTTTTTATGGAGGAGATTTAGTGATTCGCATTTGACACTCATCAATACACAATAATATGTACGTTCACACACAATATGTGACGCTCATACATAATATTTGACAGTCATCAATACACAATAACATGTACACTCACACACAATTTGATAAATTAGACACATGTGGAAGCAACTCTTGGGTATCTTTATTGAGGAAACGTTTCGCCACACTGTGGCTTCATCAGTCCATACAAAGGAGAAACTTGGAGAACAGGAGGAGAATGAGGTAATCAGTCCCTCAGCCTTGAGTCGATGTGGTCAGTCCATCAATCTTGATTAGATTGATGGACTGACCACATCGACTCAAGGCTGAGGGACTGATTACCTAATTCTTCTCATGTTCTCCAAGCAAATATTGTATGGATGATGAAGCCACAGTGTGGCGAAAGTTTCTCAATAAAGATACCCAAGAGTTGACATGTGTCTAATTATCAAACGTGTTTCGGTTTGTGAAACCTTCATTACCACACACAATTTGCGACGCTCATAAGCAATATGTGACACTCATACACATTACGTGAACCATACATTCATTCTTACAAAATAGCATGTACACATGAAATCATAACATACCATAACATGACACCTATTCACAATAACACGTAAAGATTAGGTTTTATACATAAGGAATATGTACAACAGGACCAGTCCTGCATTTAGTGGTCACAAACGTGTTCCGCCGCGTGATCCAGTTCCAGGCCTCATGGAAAGGTTCACTCATGAAGCGTTACATCACTGGTGATCCAGCTGTCCAATCTTTTTTTTTTCCTGGACCAGGTCACTACCCATGAAGTGTCACATCACTGGTGAATCCAGCTGCCTGGCTCCTGGACAGGTCACTCATGAAGTGTCACATCACTGGTGAATCCAGCTGCCAGGCCTCCTGGGGACAGGTCACTCTTGAAGTGTCACATCACTGGACGGTCACACATGGAAGTGTCGCTTCACTGGGACGGGTCACTCATGAAGGGTCACATCAATGGACAGGTCACTTCATGAAGTGTCACATCACTGCGACAGGTCACTCATGAAAGTGTCACATCACTGGAAGTCATACCCCTCAAGGAAGGTTCCTTGATGTTGGTGAGGGGCTCTTGATTTAGGGAATTGGATCTGTGCTCCAGTTCCCCAAATTAAGCCTGAATGCCTTCCCACATCCCCCCCCCAGGCGCTGTATAATCCTCCGGGTTTAGCGCTTCCCCTTTGACAATAATAATAATAATGGACAAGCCATAATAAAAAAATGCTTTCTACGTAGGTGGAATGTGTCCATCTACTTATTGTTTTAGCAGCACAACTCACTTGGTGCTTAGTAGACATAGTTGTAGTGGGTGATCTTGTGAGTGACGACAACGTTACCTTCTTGGAGTGTGAAAGGATGTTGCTACCCTGGTCAGTCTCTAGTTGAGGATTGATGCAAGTGGGACAAAGCAAAAAAATCTGTGACTTCGACGGAAGAAACTTCACGGCTCCCCATGCTGAAGTCTTACTGTATCGCTTAGAAAAGATCTCAGAGGAAACGTTTCGCCAAAAGCCGTATATGTTCATTCCAGTAAAGAGATGTTACTACAATTAAAGATACCAAATGTTAGCACAAAAGTCTCATTCATCCCACTTTTTGCTCTCTAAACCTTTATCAACAATAAGTATCATAGTTTTTGAGTTGTGGAAAACACGCAGAATCAGTATCTGCTCTTTTCTTAGTCTACGGGAGTCGGTATTGACATGCTTTATATAAAATTGTTTCCAGTATGAAGGTCACCTCCCCATATACTTGCAGATGGACCTTCAAGGATCCAAACAACGTATGTACAAATTAGGCGAGCTGACATTGCCACACATAAGCCCATCTTGCACGTATAAGAATTATGATGATGACAACCGTCTTTGTTCAGGTGGGAAGACCATGTTGGCAAGTCTTGCTGGAAGACCATGTTGGCAGTCTTGACTGGAAAGACCATGTTGGCAGTCTTGCTGGAAGACCAAGTTGGCAGTCTTGCTGGAAGACCATGTTGGCAGTCTTGACTGGAAGCCCATTGTTGGCTAGTATTGATGGAAGACCATGTTGGCAGTCTTGCTGGAAGACCATGTTGGCAGTCTTGCTGGAGACCCTGTTGGCAGTCTTGCTGGAAGACCATGTGGCAGTCTTGCTTGGAAGACATGTTGGCCAGTCTTGCTGGAAGACCATGTTGGCAGTTCTTGCTGGAAGACCATGTTGGCAGTCTTGCTGGAAGACCATGTTGGCAGTCTTGCTGGAAGACACCATGTTGGCAGTCTTGCTGGAAGACCATGTGGCAGTCTTGCTGGGAAGAAATGTTGCAGTCTTGCTGGAGACATGGTTGGCAGTCTTGCTGGAAGACCATGTTGGCAGTCTTGCTGGAAGACATGTTGGCAGTCTTCTGGAAGACCATGTTGGCATTCTTTGCTGGAAAGACCTGTTGGCAGTCTTGTGGAAGACCATGTTGGCAGTCTTGCTGGAAGGGACCATGTGCCGTATGGCTGGAAGGACCATGTTGGCAGTCTTGTGGGGAAGGACCATGTGGCAGTCTTCTGGTGAAGACCATGTTGGCAGTCTTGCTGGAAGACCATGTTGGCAGTCTGCTGGAAGACCATGTTTGGCAGTCTTGTGGATTAAGACTCATGTTGGCAGTCTTGTTTTTTATGGAAGACCAGTTGGCAGTCTTGCTGGAAGACCATGTTGGCAGTCTTGCTGGTAAAGACCATGTTGCAGTCTTGTGGAAGGACCATGTTGGAGTCTTGCTGGAAGACCATGTTCTGCGCAGGTCTTGCTGGAGACAATGGGTTGGCAGTCTTGCTGCGAAGACATGTTTGTGCAGTCTTGCTGGAAGACCTTTGTTGGCAGGTCTTGCTGGAAGACCATGTTGGCAGTCAGTCTTGTCTGGGAAGACCTGTTGGACAAGGTCTTGCTGGAAGACCATTTGGCAGTCTTGAAGGAAGACCATGTTGGCAGTTCTGCAGGATGACCATGTTGGCAGTCTTTGCTGGAAGACTGTTGGCAGTCTTGCTGGCAAGAACCATGTTGGCAGTCTTGCTGGAAGACCATGTTGGCAGTCTTGCTGAGAAGACCATGTTGGCAGTACTTGCTGGAAGACCATGTTGGCAGTCTTGCTGGAGACCTGTTGAGCAGTCTTGGCTTGGAAGACCATGTTCGGGCAGTCTTGCTGGATGACATGTTGGGCAGTTCCTTTGCTGGAAGACCATGGTTGGCAGTCATGCTGGAAGACCATGTTGGCACAGTCTTGCTGGGAAGACCATGTTGGCAGTCTTGCTGGGAAGACCATGTTGGCAGTCTTGCTGGAAGACCATGTTGGCAGTCTTTGCTGGAAGACCATGTTGTGCAGTCTTGCTGAGGACCATGTTGGCAGTCTTGCTGGAATAACATGTTGGCAGTCTTGCTGAAGACCATTGTTGCAGTCTTGCTGGAAGACCATGTTGGCAGTCTTGCTGGGAAGACCATGTTGGCAGTCTTGCTGGAAGACCATGTTGGCTCTTGCTGGAAGACATTTTGGCAGTCTTGCGGGAAGACCATTTTTGCGTTTGCTGGAAAGACCTTTTTGGGCAGTCTTGTGGAAGACCTTTTGGCTTTTGTAAGACCATGTTGGCAGTCTTGCTGGAAGCCATTTTGGCATCTTCGGGAAAAGACCATGTTGGGCAGTCTTGTGGAAGACCATGTTGGCAGTCTTGCGGGAAAGGGACCAGTTGGCAGTCTTGCGGGGAAAAGACCATTTTTGGGCAGTCTTGCTGGGAAAGCCCCTGTTGGAGTCTTGCGGGAAAGACCATTTGGCAGTCTTGGGGAAGACAGTTGGCATTTTGCTGGAAGACCTGTTGGCGTCTTGCTGGAAGCCATGTTGGCTCTTGCGGGAAAAACCTGTTGGGGTTTGTGGAGACCATGTTGCCAGTCTTGCTGGAGAGGAAGACCATTTTGGGCAGTTTTGCTGGAGAGGAAGCCATTTGGCAGTTTTGCTGGAGCATGTTTCAATTTTTGAAAGCCCATTTTGGGCGTCTTGCGGGAAAGACATGTTGGCAGTCTTGTGGAAGACCATGTTGGGCAGTTTTGCGGGAAGGGACTTTGCAGTTTTTGCGGAAGATGTTTGGCCAGTTCTTGCTGGAAGACTTGTTGCAGTTTGCTGGAAAGACATTTTTGGGCGTTTGCTGGAAGCCCATGGGGGAGTCTTGCGGGAAGACCTTGTTTGCAGTCTTGCTGGAAGGGACCTGTTGGCAGTCTTGTGGAAGCCATGTTGGCAGTTTTTTCTGGAGGGGGAATTCGTAAAAAATTTTTGCTTGTTTGGATATTTCAGAAAATCCTGCTGGTTTTCAGAGATTTTTTCTGGCATCTACTTTTTTTTAAATGTTTTTTGCCAATTATTCGGGGAGAGTTACAGTTTTTAGTGATTGTGGAAGGAAGTTCCCCTGAATAGAGTTTTTTTGTGATTTCACATTAGAATGATAAAGGCGTGGGCACCCCTTTTCCACCTAAGTTTTTTAATTTAAAATGAACATGGGGATCTGTTGGGATTGAGAACTTATAAACACAT
>NC_069403.1:110291073-110310888 GCF_026875155.1 Cherax quadricarinatus | reverse complement strand
TGCGTGTCGATGGGCGACAAAAAATCCCGGGGGCAATGGGCTAGTAACCCCTTCTCCTGATACATTTATAAAAAAGAGAAAAAAAATTTATAAAACTGGGTGTTTAAATGTGCGGGATGTGTGCGGATGACAAAAAACAGAGTTTGCTGAGTTATGAATAAAAAATTTGGGATTCCGGGCTCAAACGAAAAAAGGGAAAGGGGGGTTGGGAGAGTTTCAGTGGGGGGAAATTAAAGGGGATTAAATCTGGAGTATCTGAAGAGTTAGAGAAAAGGAAAGGGGGTACTTAATTTTAAAATGATCGTTATGGAAGGAGAAAGAGAAATATAAATGTGAAAAATTTAAAATTAGGGGATTAAAGTAAAGGGTTTTGGATGCGAGAGTGGGTCTAATAAGCGTGTATGCACCTGGAGAAGAGAGGAATGCAGAGGAGAGAGAGGATTTGGGAGATGTTAAGTGAATGTATAGGAGCCTTTGAACCAAGTGGAGAGTAATTGGGTAGGGGACCTGAATGCTAAAGTAGGAGAAACTTTAGAGGGGGTGTTGTAGGTAAGTTTGGGTGCCAGGTGTAAATGAAAATGGGAGCCCTTTGATTGAACTTTGTATAGAAAGGGTTAGTTATAGGTAATACATATTTTAAAAAAAAAGAGGAAAAATAAGTATACACGATATGATGTAGGGCGAAATGACAGTAGTTTTGGATTATGTATTGGTAGATAAAGACTGTTGAGTAGACTTCAGGATGTACATGTTTTAGAGGGGCCACAGAATATCAGATCACTTTCTAGTTGTAGCTACATGAGAGTAAAGGTGATGGGATACAAGGAAAATAGAAGCATCAGGGAAGAGAGAGGTGAAGGTTTAAACTAAAAGAGGAGGCAGTTAGGGTAAGATAAAAAACAGCTATTGGAGGATAGATGGGCTAATGGGGAGCATAGGCAATGGGTCGAAGAGGTATGGGGTAGGTTTAAAAATTTTTTAGTGTTAGAGTGTTCAGCAAAAGTTTGTGGTTACAGGAAAGTGGGTGCAGGAGGGAAGAGGAGCGATTGGTGGAATGAGATGTAAAGAGAGTAGTAAGGGAGAAAAAGTTAGCATATGAGAAGTTTTTACAAAGTAGAAGTGATGCAAGGAGGGAAGAGTATATGGAGAAAAAGAGAGAGGTTTAAAAGAGTGGTGAAGCAATGTAAAAAGAGAGCAAAAGAGAGAGTGGGTGAGTGTTATCAACAAATTTTGTTGAAATAAGAAAAAGTTTTGGAGTGAGATAACAAGTTAAGAAAAACCTAGAGAACAAATGGATTTGTCAGTTAAAAATAGGAGAGGGGGAGTTATTAAATGGAGAGTTAGAGGTATTGGGAAGATGGAGGGAGTATTTTGAGGAATTGTTAAATGTTGATGAAGATAGGGAAGCTGTGATTTCGTGTATAGGGCAAGGAGGAATAACATCTTGTAGGAGTGAGGAAGAGCCAGTTGTGAGTGTGGGGGAAGTTCGTGAGGCAGTAGGTAAAATGAAAGGGGGTAAGGCAGCCGGGATTGATGGGATAAAGATAGAAATGTTAAAAGCAGGTGGGGATATAGTTTTGGAGTGGTTGGTGCAATTATTTAATAAATGTATGGAAGAGGGTAAGGTACCTAGTGATTGGCAGAGAGCATGCATAGTTCCTTTGTATAAAGGCAAAGGGGATAAAAGAGAGTGCAAAAATTATAGGGGGATAAGTCTGTTGAGTGTACCTCGTAAAGTGTATGGTAGAGTTATAATTGAAAGAATTAAGAGTAAGACGGAGAATAGGATAGCAGATGAACAAGGAGGCTTTAGGAAAGGTAGGGGGTGTGTGGACCAGGTGTTTACAGTGAAACATATAAGTGAACAGTATTTAGATAAGGCTAAAGAGGTCTTTGTGGCATTTATGGATTTGGAAAAGGCGTATGACAGGGTGGATAGGGGGCAATGTGGCAGATGTTGCAAGTGTATGGTGTAGGAGGTAGGTTACTGAAAGCAGTGAAGAGTTTTTACGAGGATAGTGAGGCTCAAGTTAGAGTATGTAGGAATGAGGGAAATTTTTTCCCAGTAAAAGTAGGCCTTAGACAAGGATGTGTGATGTCACCGTGGTTGTTTAATATATTTATAGATGGGGTTGTAAGAGAAGTAAATGCGAGGGTCTTGGCAAGAGGCGTGGTGTTAAAAGATAAAGAATCACACACAAAGTGGGAGTTGTCACAGCTGCTCTTTGCTGATGACACTGTGCTTTTGGGAGATTCTGAAGAGAAGCTGCGGAGATTGGTGGATGAATTTGGTAGGGTGTGCAAAAGAAGAAAATTAAAGGTGAATACCGGAAAGAGTAAGGTTATGAGGATAACAAAAAGATTAGGTGATGAAAGATTGAATATCAGATTGGAGGGAGAGAGTATGGAGGAGGTGAACGTATTCAGATATTTGGGAGTGGACGTGTCAGCGGATGGGTCTATGAAAGATGAGGTGAATCATAGAATTGATGAGGGAAAAAGAGTGAGTGGTGCACTTAGGAGTCTGTGGAGACAAAGAACTTTGTCCTTAGAGGCAAAGAGGGGAATGTATGAGAGTATAGTTTTACCAACGCTCTTATATGGGTGTGAAGCGTGGGTGATGAATGTTGCAGCGAGGAGAAGGCTGGAGGCAGTGGAGATGTCATGTCTGAGGGCAATGTGTGGTGTGAATATAATGCAGAGAATTCGTAGTTTGGAAGTTAGGAGGAGGTGCGGGATTACCAAAACTGTTATCCAGAGGGCTGAGGAAGGGTTGTTGAGGTGGTTCGGACATGTAGAGAGAATGGAGCGAAACAGAATGACTTCAAGAGTGTATCAGTCTGTAGTGGAAGGAAGGCGGGGTAGGGTCGCCTAGGAAGGGTTGGAGGGAGGGGGTTTAAAGGAGGTTTTGTGTGCGAGGGGCTTGGACTTCCCGCAGGCATGCGTGAGCGTGTTTGATAGGAGTGAATGGAGACAAATGGTTTTTAATACTTGACGTGCTGTTGGAGTGTGAGCAAAGTAACATTTATGAAGGGATTCAGGGAAACCGGCAGGCCGGACTTGAGTCCTGGAGATGGGAAGTACAGTGCCTGCACTCTGAAGGAGGGGTGTTAATGTTGCAGTTTAAAAACTGTAGTGTAAAGCACCCTTCTGGCAAGACAGTGATGGAGTGAATGATGGTGAAAGTTTTTCTTTTTCGGGCCACCCTGCCTTGGTGGGAATCGGCCAGTGTGATAATAAAAAAAATAAAAAAAAAAAAAAGTGCGAAGTTGGACGTGGCAATAATTGTTACACAGTAATACGCCAAAGTAGTCAGTGTACCTGACCAAAGTGGAGTTCTTGATATTGATGTTACATATGATGGAACTTGACACACAAGGGACCATCATTCAAATTATGGCATTGGTGCCACAATTGATGCTGTGACCAAATTGGTAGTTGACTATCAAATAATGTGCAAGCATTTCAGCATATACCATCCTACCAGTTGCAGCATTCAGTGTCTCGCACCAACTGGGTTTTTCCAACACTACTTACTTACACTCAGTACAGTTTGCACTAACAAGTGTCTCTAGGTGATGGTGATCAAATGTAAAAGTGACTTTATTACTAAAACATTCTTAACAAAACACACACTTCATAATAAGCTCAAAATTACAACGTTCCATCAATACCATATGATTTTCCTCTATAACAGGATTTAATGGCTGCAATAAGGACACTCGCCTTGTAGCACTTGATATATCATGTACACTATCACTTTCAACAAATATTTCACCATCTCCAGCTGTAGATGTGCTGGGGTTAGCTGAGCTGGTGACGGCTGAGACGGGGTCAGCTGAGCTGTGGTCAGCTGAGATGGTGACAGCTAAGCTGGGATCAGCTGAGCTGGGGACAGTGGTGGCCACATCTGGGGTGGCCATGTCTAGAGTGGCCACGTCTGGGGTGGCCGCAGAAAATATGGTCATTTGTGGTGAGGTTGTCACATATGTAACCACAGGTGTGGTCAAGACAGATGTATATATGGGTGAAGGCGTGGTCACTGTGGCCACAATGGTGGTGGCCACAGATGAGTCACCTAGTTTACGCTTCATTCCTCTAGGTATGCCATGGCCACGTGGGGTGGCCACATCTTGGATGGCCACAGTGCTGCTGCCAGCATCTGGGGTAGCCACGGTGATGCTGCCTGCATCTAGGGTGGCCATGGTGATGCTGCCAGCATCTGGGGTGGCCATGGTGATGCTGCCAGCATCTGGGGTGGCCATCGAGGTGCTGGCTACACAAGTCATCTTACGCTTTGCTTTACTTGTTCAACAACTGACTGGGTTTCAGAAACATCAGTTATTTCCCCAGCAGTAAACAATGTGTTGGTCTTGATAAGTGTTGTGGTAATGGCATCCAGGAGTCACGTTCTACCTGCTACTGCCTTCATTTCTTGAGCTTTTTTTTCATCATTTCTAATCGTTTCCTCAGCTTCCGGTTGATCGTATGTGAAAACTGTTTCTTCGGGCGACGCATTTTGTAAGAAATTTGCACAATATATGGCAAAATTACGGGTCACTAGGGTCTGCTGCGATCACTCAGAGCGACGCACCTCTACCTTCTGCCGACTGTCAGTCAGCACTGAGACTCGTGTGGTTGAAGCAGCTCAAACTGCAGCCACTCACAGAGTTACCAATTTGTATTTTGTAACATTTGACACTAAAATATGAACAAAAAATGACGAGAAATGTCTAAAAATAACAACAAATGTATTACTGTTATGGTATACGTCACAACAATTACGCATTTACCTCATTTATTATAATTACGGCAACCTTTTTAGAGAATTATCGTACAGAGACGAGACATACACCAAAATGTTACCAGATTCTTCAGCTCTTTTTCGGTAACATTAACTCATTTTTCAATTCTTTTCGTATTTTTCGTATAATTCAGCGCTTGACGCGTCACTCGCCGCTAACGTTCACACAACAACACTAATCTACGAACCTAAATACGTTCATAAAAGCACTTATACAACTAAATAATTAATCAAGCTAATAATTAACATATGTAAAATATTAAATATAAATATATGTTCCAAATTTTCACTAGTGGCCAGTTCTTGGTGGACGAACTCTGATAGAGATCTCTCATGTCTCAGGTAGTCGACGTTCGAGTCTGTCCAGGAGGATGTTATTACAGAGCGCAGATTATCTGCGTGTCCTCCTCTGTAATAACATCTACCGTCGTATACTGACATTAATACACTTGTGTAGTAATATCATATATGGACAGTGCTTCAAGGCTGGTTAAAACTGCTGACCTCAGGGAAGTGGTGAAGGGTGAATACCTGGATCCACGGACCTGGGGTGGGACTGCTGACCTCAGGGAAGTGGGGTAGGGTGATACTGATCCCGGAACTGGGCGGTGGGACTGCTGACCTCAAGGAAGTGAGTTTGAAGGGTGATGGAAACCTGGATCACGGACTAGGGTGGTGACTTGCTGACTCAGGGAAGTGGAGTGAAGGGTGAAGGGTTGAGGGGTGAATACCTGGATCACGGACCTGGGGTGGGACTGCTGGACCTCAGGAAAGTGGTGGACAGGTGCGAACCTTCGAGTACCTGGAACCACGGACCTGGGGTGGGACGTGCTGACATCAGGACGTGGTGGACGGGTGATACCTGGATCCACGGACCTGGGGTGGGACTTGCTGACCTCAGGGAAGTGGGTTGACGGAGTGAATACCTGGAACACGGACCTGGGGTGGGACTTGCTGACCCTCAGGGAAGGTGGTGAAGGGTAAATACCTGGATCCACGGACTGGGGTGGGACTGCTAACCTCAGGGAAGTGGTGACGGGTGAATTCCTGGAAACCACGGGACCTGGGGTGGGATGCTGGACTCAGGGGGACGTGGTGACAGGTGAATACCTGGACACGGGACCTGGGGTGGGGGACTGCTGACATATCAGAAGTGGTGAAGGTGTGAATAACCTGGATCCCCACGGACCTAGGGTGGGAACACTGCGAACTCAGGGAAGTGGTGAAGGGTGAATACCTGGATCCACGGACCCTGGGGTGGGAACTGCTGACTCAGGAAGTGGTGTCAGGTGAATACATGGATACCACGGACCTGGGTGGGACTTGCTGACCTCAGGGACGTAGTGACGGTGTGAATACCTGGGAACCATGGACCTGGGGTGGGACTCCTGCTAACCTCAGGAAGTGGTGACGCGGTTGAATACCTGGAAACCAAGAGACCTGGGGGTGTGACCTGCTGACCTCAGGGAAGTGGTGGAAGGGGAATAACCTGGATCCACGGACCTAGGGTGGGACTGCTGACCTCAGGGAAGTGTGTGAAGGTGAATACCTGGGATCCACGGACCTGGGTGGCTGGTGCGTGACTGCTGACCTCAGGAAGTGGTTACAGCGTGAATACCTGGAACCAGGACCTGGTGGTGGGAATTGCTGACCTCAGGGACGTGGTGACTGGGTGAATACTGGAACCATGGACCTGTGGGTGGGACTATGTGACCTTCAGGGAATGTGGCGACGGGGTGAAATACCTGGATCCATGACATGGGGTGGGACTTGGTGACCTCAGGGAAGTGGTGGTGAAGGGTGTTATAACCTGGATCCACGGACCTGCGGTGGGGACTTGCTGACCTATGGGAAAAGGTTGGGACGGGCGTATACCTGGAACCACGGGCCTGGGGTGGGACTTTGTGCACCAGGACCGGGGTAGTAGAACTAGGTGAGGCATCACCCAGTACTTTCAAGCGAAGACATCCGGGGCCCACGGATGAATTCCCGGAAGGCTTAGATGCAAAAGTTCGGTAGGAAGTGTTTAGGGTAGGAAGTGTTAGGATGGAAGTGTATGATAGGAATCGTGTACGATGGTAAGTGTAGGGTAGGACAGTGTAGGATGGAAGTGTTGGATAGGAAAAGTGTTGGATGGGATGTGAGGAAGGGGAGATGTTAGGGGACTCAGATAGACTCCTGGACACATGAACCTGGGGAAGACTTAGTGTAGGATGGGAAGTGTTGGATAGGAAGTGTAGGATGGGAAGTGAGGAAGGGAGAATGTCTGAGGGGACACAGATGGACTCCTGGACACAGGAAACTTGGGAGAATTTGTAGTAGGATGAACAAAGTGTTGGATAGAAGTTTAAGATAGGAAGAGGTCGGTATGGGAAGTGAGGAAGGGAGAATGTCTGACGGTCACAGGATCAGACTCCTCGATCACCATGAACCTGGGATGACTTAGTGTAGGATGGGAAGTGTAGGATAGGAAGTTTAGGATAGGAAGTGTAGGATGGGAAGTGTAGGATAGGAAGTTTAGGATAGGAAGTGTAGGATGGGGAATAAAGTGAGGAAGGGGAGAATGTATGAGGGGACACAGATAGATCCTGGACACATAAACCTGGGAAGACTTTGTGTAGGGATGGGAAGTGGTGGGACAGAGTGTCATAGATGGGGAAGTGAGGGGAAGGGAGGAATGTCTGAGGGGACACAGATGGACTCCTGGACACATGAACCTGGGGAAGACTTAGTGTAGGGATGGGAAGTGTTGGATAGGATGTTTAAGGATAGGAAGAGTAGGATGGGGACAGTGGAGGAAGGGAGATATTGTCTTAGGGGACACAGATAGACTCCTGGACACATGAACCTGGGGAAGACTTAGTGTAGGATGGGAAGTGTTGGATAGGAAGTGTAGGATGGGAAGTGAGGAAGGGAGAATATCTGAGGGACACATGAACTGGGGAAACCATCAAAAACACAGTAATGGACCTTAGACTGAACTACTTGCCTCCACTTTGCAAGGTCTGGTAACTCAGGGGCTGAGAGTGGTAATATGCTCATTGTTTCACCTGGATCAATCCCGGTAGGTTTCCTGACACTTGTTGCTCCTGTTCACCTAGTAGTAAGTAGTTATTGCTGTCACTTGTTCACCTAGTAGTAAGTAGTTATTATTATCACTTGTTCACCTAGTAGTGAGTAGTTATTGTTATCACTTGTTCACCTAGTAGTTAGAAATTATTATTATCACTTGTTCACCTAGTGTTAAGTAGTTATTGTTATCACTTATTCACCTAGTAGTTAGAAATTATTGTTATCACTTGTTCACCTAGTAAGTTATTGTTATCACTTGTTCACCTAGTAGTGAGTAGTTATTATCACTTGTTCACCTAGTGTTAAGTAGTTATCGTTATCACTTGTTCACCTAGTAGTAAGTAGTTGTTATCACTTGTTCACCTAGTAGTAAGTAGTTATTGTTATCACTTGATCAGCTGGCTGGGTCCCTTCAACAATGTCTGTCAGCTGGTCTGTAATAATTGTATCATGTACTTGTAGTAATGTCAGATTATTATTATAATTATTATTATTGTTTTTTATTTTTTTATTAACACATCGTCGGTTCCCCACCAAGGCAGGGTGACCCACCAAGGCAGGGTGACCCACCAAGGCAGGGTGACCCACCAAGGCAGGGTGACCCGAGAGAGAAAAACTTTCATCAATCACTCCATCACTGTCTTGCCAGAGGCGCACTCACACCACAGTTATGAAATTGCAACACTAACACCCCTCCTTCAGAGTGTTGGCTCTGTACTTTACATCTCCAGGACTCAAGTCCGGTCTGCCAGTTTCCCTGAATCCCTTCATAAATGTTACCTTGCTCACACTCAACATACATGTATGCTTGCTAGAAGTCCAAGCATCTCACTCACAAAACCTCCTTTATCCCCTGCCTCCAACTCCTCCTAGGCCGACCCCGACCTCGCCACCCCTCCACTATAGATTTATACTCTCTCGAAGCCATTCTACTTCGTTCCATCCTCTCTACATGTTTTGGTAATCCCGCACCTCCTCCTAATTTCCATACTACGGATTCTCTACATTGACCTTAGACATTACATCTCCACTGTCTACAGCCTTCTTGCTGCAACATTCACCGCTCAGGCTTCACACCCATATAAGAGCATCGGTATAACTATACTCTCATACATTCCCATCTTTGCTTCCATGGATAATGTTGTTAGTCTCCACAGACTCCTCAATGCACCACTCACATTTTTCCCCTCGTTAATTCTACGATTGAATGACAATAAAAATACAGTAAAAATGTAAGTTAGAAGTATTACGGGAAACATGACCGGGTAAATCAAAAAACTTTACCTCCCGATATACAACTTGGCCCCAAAGTTTTCCTCCCTTCTTTTATATTTTTTTTTTCTTGGTAGAAGGGTTTTATATTATGCTTTGCTATATTAAAAAAATTAAATAACCGACACGATAAAAAGTAGCACACATAAAAAAAATAATAATAAACATACAAGATTAGTGCAAGTGACAGGGCCTGGGTAATAGATAAATTAAATCCTAACAAATTCCCCAGACCCCTGATAAACTGAACGCAAGGGTTCAAAGGAATGTAAAAGGGCTTAGCAAACCTTGGCAATCTTTTCAAAATCACTACAGACTGGAAAACGGCGCCAGTTAAAGGGAAAATGGCAAATGTGATACCTTTTTTAAAACAGGCGACAGGTCCTTAGCTTCAACTAAAACCCAAAAAAGCCCAACCTCCATATGGGAAAATTTATGGAATCAAAAATTTGCCTAGGCAGTTCGAGCCATCTTGAAAAGCAAAATTAATCAACGAATCCACTTGGTTTTAAAAGGGGGCTTTCCCGCCTTTAAAATTTTATTAATTTTTTTTTCACGGGGTATTTGAGGGGTAGATCATGGAACGAATTTGATTTTGTGTATATGGACTTCATAAGGGTTTTGCGGGTCCCCCCTCAAGACTTTTGAGGAAAATTATGGCACATGGGAAAAGGAGAATTTTTTTCCTGATAAGGCAGGGTTTTCAAATAGGCAGCAGAGAGTTTTTCAAAAATGGGGAAAATCAAGTAGGAAAGCGTCACGAGGGGTGTTTTTCCCCAGGGGTCAGTGTTGGGGCCCCCATTTTTCAAAATCTACATAAACGACATGAGAGGGGATAAAGACGACATGACAAGTGTGCCGAACACCAAAATAGGCCGTCGAAAATTTTTCTGACGAGGACATTCGAGCACTCCAGGAAGATTTGAATAGACTGATCAGTGGGAGATGCAATTTAATATAGACAAATGCAAAATTCCAAAGTTTTGGGCAGGGAAAAAAAACCCTGCCATAATAAAATAAATAATGTAGATCTTTACGGAATGAAAAAAATTTGGAGTTCTGGGTTTCTAAACGAAACCAAGACAACAGGATAAGTGTTCCGCAATAAAGCTAACGAATTCTTTGGGGTTCCCAACAAGAAGCAAAAATAATAGGATTTCCCAGGTTTTTTCTTTAAATCTCATATCCTTGGTAGGCCTCTTTTAGATTGCGCACAGTTCTGGTCACCGTATTACAGAATGGATATAAATGCTCTGGAAAGCATACTATGGAGGATGACAAAGTTGATCCCATGTATCAGAAATCTTCCCTATGAGGATATACCGAGGGCCCTGAATCTGCACTTTCTAGAAAGTCGTAGAATGAGGGCGGATATGATTGAGGTGTATAAATTGAAGACAGGAATAAATGAAGGGATGTAATAACGAGCTGAAAATTTATCAAGCCTAGACAGGACTCGTAGCAAGGGTTTTAAGTTGGAAAAATTCAGATTCAAGGAAGGATATAAGAAGTACTGGTTTGGTAATAGAGTTGTGGATGAGTGGAACAAACTCCCTAGTACAGTTATAGAGGGAAAAACGTTGTGTTATTTAAAATCAAGCACATTTCATTCTCTTTGTCAGTAAGATGCCCATAGTTATTTTTAAGGGGACCTATCTTATCTCTGAATTTTGTTCTATATACCTGGAAAAAACTTAAACATGGAACACCTAGAGTCCGAACACTTCGCAAACATCATCCCTTCAAGCGTCACTTGGCTACGTTACGTGGACGACGTCCTCGTAATAACTCCCTAACGTGTACGAATGGTATATAATACCTTTATTGTAGACGTTTCGCCATCCAGTGGCTTTATCAATACAAATTCCAGGACATAACTTGAAGACAGTAGAACAATGTACAGAAGATGAGGTAATCAGTCCCTCAACCTAGGAGTAGGTGCGAACAGCACCATAGTCGTGGAGATTCTGAAGCAGAAGAAAGAATCCTGGCGCTTTATATAGTAACGTCAGGTGAAGCAGACGAGGGCAAATTCACTGGTGGGCGGGATTCCCCAGTGGAAGTAGGTCCTTCCCAGAGAGATGGGTTAGTTGTAGTAGTAGTTGTCGTAGTTGTGAAGGTTATGTACATGTCCTCAGAATTAAGATTCCATGATGTTGCAGTGTCTGACAAGTTGTGTACGAATGGTATATAATACCGACAAGATGAGAGTAAGACACATGTGCAACATCTGGGTATCTTTATTGTAGACGTTCTACAATAAAGATACCCAGATGTTGCACATGTGTCTTACTCTCAACTCCCTAACGTTTTGATGTACGGAATCTTCAGGCAAGGGTCAAGGCAGTTGAACCGGCGATCTAGTTTACACTAGAAGAAGAGTCCAATGACAAGCTACCTTTCCTCGACGTTCTCATTCACAAAGTAGACAACAACCTAAGATTTCAAGTTTATTGGAAACCTACCAATAAAAATGATCTCACACACTTCTATTCCAGTCAAGATACCAAGACCAAAAGAGGCATCATCATCAGGTTTTTCCTAAGAGCATACCGAATTTGTAGTCCTGAGTTTCTTGACGAGGAGTGTACATACATTCACCAAACCTTCACTGAGTTACATTTTCCTTCCTTTTTCGTCAAAGACTACAAGAAAAGAGCTGGGGTTAAATCCGAGTGGGGATCAGTAACAAGTGGCGTTCCACAGGGATCAGTCTTGGGCCCGTTGTTGTTTATAATATATATCAATGATCTTGATGAAGGAATTACTAGTGATATGAGCAAATTCGCCGATGACACGAAGATAGGTAGGATAATTGATTCAAATGTAGATGTTAGGGAACTTCAGGAGGATTTAGACAAACTCTACTCTTGGTCAGAAAAGTGGCAGATGCAGTTCAATGTAGATAAATGCAAGGTTCTGAAGCTCGGGAGTGTCCATAACCCTAGCACTTATAAGTTAAATAATGTAGAACTTGTTAGGTAAGACACATATGCAACAGTTAGGTATCTTTATTTCGAAACGTTTCGCCTACACAGTAGGCTTCTTCAGTCGAGTACAGAAAAGTTGATAGAAGCAAAAGAGACTTGAAGACGATGTAATCAGTCCATCACCCTTAAAGTTTTGAGGTGGTCAGTCCCTCAGTCTGGAGAAGAGCATTGTTCCGTAGTCTGGAACATTGTTCCAGACTACGGAAGAGATAATTTAAAAATATTAGTTAATGGTTCACAGACTTCCATTTTGCATTCCTTAAGAACCCTTGAAAAAACCTCATCAGGACCAGGTGACTTATTTTGCTTCAGTCAGTCTATCTGCTTCACAACCATTTCACTAGTGACTGTGATGTTACATAATTTATCTTCTTCTGGCCCACTATAAAAATTAATTACCGGAATATTATAAGAACATAAGAACATAAGAAAGGAGGAACACTGCAGCAGGCCTGTTGGCCCATACTAGGCAGGTCCTTTACAATTCATCCCACTAACAAACATTTGACCAACCCAATTTTCAATGCTACCCAAGAAATAAGCTCTGATGTGCAAGTCCCACTCAAATCCAACCCCTCCCACTCATGTATTTATCCAACCTAAATTTGAAACTACCCAAAGTCCTAGCCTCAATAACCCAACTAGGTAGACTGTTCCACTCATCTACTACCCTATTTCCAAACCAATACTTTCCTATGTTCTTATGTTCTTATGTTCTTATGTTCTATCTTCCACTTACACACTTCGATCAGGTCTCCCCTCATTCTTCGTCTAACAAGTGAATGTCTTCCTGTGTAAAAACCGAGAGAAAATAATTATTTAAAATGGAGCACATTTCATTCTCTTTGTCAGTAAGATGCCCATAGTAATTTTTAAGGGAACCTATCTTATCTCTGACTTTCGTTCTATATACCTGGAAAAAACTTTTTGGGTTAGTTTTAGAATCCCTAGCAACTTTAATTTCATAGTCTCTTTTAGCTTTTCTTATCCCCTTTTTAATGTCCCTCTTAATGTCAATATACTGATTCATAAGATGACCCTCGCCTCTTTTGATTCGCCTATAAATTCCTTTCTTATGCCCTAGTAGATATTTCAGCCTATTATTCATCCATTTTGGGTCATTTCTATTTGATCTAATTTCTTTATAAGGGATAAACGTTCTTTGAGCAGTGGTGACCTGTACTTAACTCAGTGGTGACCTGTACTTAACTCAGTGGTGACCTGTACTTAACTCTGTGAAGAAGTGTATTGTTAGGTAAGACACATATGCAACATCATGAACGGTAATGGGATCAATCCTATTATTTGCCTCAGTGCTGGAGGCAATGATGTAGGCAAGCGTAGAAGTGACGATTTAGTTAGAAAGTTCAGGACAGCTATAGACATGATTAGGAAGAAGGGGGGGGGGGGCCCTGTTATATGTGGCATTTTGCCAAGAAGAGGTGTTGGTAATGAATGGTTGTCCAGAGCAATTGGTATTAATTGTTGGCTGGATAAACACTGTAAGGATAATGGGAGTACCATTCATTGACAACTGGGAAAAACTTCTATGGCCGAAATGACATGTATGCCAGGGATGGGGTTCACTAATCCAGGGCGGTGTGGGTTTTCTTGCTAACTCAGTTGAGGGGGTTGTTAGGACTTTAAACTAGGATTAGTTGAGGTATGGGTTTTAGAATGAAATTAATAATGATATGGATATATTGACTTAATGCTCTGATATTAAGAATCTTAATAGTAACTGTCATGGAGTAGCTCTGGGTAATGATAATTTCAGAAATGTGTAAAAACAAAGATGAATAGAAAAATGTGCAGAAGAAAAACATATGATGGTATTTTATGCTAACAGTCGAAGTGCAAGAAATAAAATTAATGAACTACGTTTGGTAGCATGTGCTGGAACTTTGATATCATGCATTAACTGAAACGTGGTATGATTTAAAGAGTCGGGATAGACTGCTGAGTGTAATAAATTTAGGGATTTAAGTTATTCAATGTGGATAGATGTAATTGGTAAGGGGGGGGGAGTTGCATTGTATGTTCGAGAAAATATTAATTTTGCATAAAAAAAAGTATAAAAATAGATGGACAGTAACAGAGTCTGTTGGGTAGAGTTCGTGGAGGGTCAAAAAAAACTAAAATTTTAGGTGTAAATGCCGACCCCAGGCTTGGATCACGATAGAGGGAGACGTCTTGGACGAAATTGTTAGGGCTTCTGGACACAGTAACGTAGTCATAGTAGGGGACTTTAACTTTAGCCAAATTGACTGGAATTCTTTGACAGGTAATCTAGAGTCCAGTGACTTCATGGAAACAGTTCAGGACTGTTTTCTGAAGCAGAGTGTAACTGAACCTACCAGGGGGTAATAATTTGCTAGACCTAGTCTTGTCAAAATAAGGAAACACTCGTGAATAATCTGGAGGTCACTGAAGAGCTTGGCGCAAGTGATCACAAATCCATCACCTTTAGCATTGTTTCATTCTATGGAACAATGCTCTTCTCCAGACTGAGGGACTGACCACCTCAAAACTTTAAGGGTGATGGACTGATTACATCGTCTTCAAGTATCTTCTGCTTCTATCAACTTTTCTGTACTCGACTGAAGAAGCCTACTGTGTAGGCGAAACGTTTCAAAATAAAGATACCTAACTGTTGCATATGTGTCTTACCTAACAACCTTTAGCATTAATTGGGAATGCAAGAATAATGATAATACAGTAAAAATCCCCGATTTTCGTTCTGCCGATTTTAATGGACTTAGGGAACATCTGTCTAATCTTGATTGGGGTTATCTAGCTAATGATTTTATTGACGATAATCATACTTATGAATATGAAGGGATCTGCTTTTATGATTGTTTTCTTAATAATGTACACAGTGCCCAGAGTACATACATTCCCCAGAGAGAAATTAGTTCTAATAATAACGATCCCAAATGGGTTAACAGGAGGCTAAAGCATCTATTAGGGGAGAAAAGGGGAAAATTTAATAGGCGCCATCAGAAGAGGAGAGGTTAACCTTACTGACCAATATTTTCAGCTTAAAAAGAGAAGTAAAAAAGGCGATTGGAAAGGCTAAACGTGACTATGAAATTAGAGTCGCTAATGAATCAAAGACTAATCCAAAGGGTTTCTTTCAAGTGTTTTAGGACGAAGGTGAAGGAAAAAGTAGGACCTCTGAAATCTGGGAAGGGACAGCTGACGGATAATGAACTGGAAAAGTGTTCCTTATTTAATGACAAATTTTTTGTCTTTTTACACAGGAAGATGTAAATGAGATTCCATTTAATTAACAATTATTTAGTTCCTGATGAATTTAAGTTAACTAATTTTACTGTCACGAGGGACAGGGTTTATTAAACAGATAGACAAACTGAAACAAAATAAGTCCCCGGAACCCGATGAGTTGTTTTCAAGGGTACTTAAGGAATGCAAGATGGAGCTTAGTCAGCCATTAAACGATGTATTCAATGCGTCCATCTTACCAGTGTTGTGCCAGAGATTGGAAGATGGCATGTGGTTTCCTATATTCAAATCGGGGGAAAAGTCCACTCCTTCAAATTACCGTCCAATAAGCCTGACATCTATAGTGGCAAGTTATTAAAAATATTATAGCTGACATTATCAGAAGTCACCTTGAAGAGCAAAAACTTGATAAATGAATCTCAGCTTTGGATTCACCGAGAGGTCGTTCCTGCCTGACAAACTTACGACGTTCTTCAATAGAACATTTGAGGCAGATGACAGTGATAAGGAATATGATATTGTTTATTTGGATTTTAGTAAAGCCTTCGACAGAGTACTCACAAGAGACTCTTAAGAAAAGTGGCAGCTCATGGTATAGGGGGTAAAGTTCTAGCATGGATTGAGGCATGGCTTACCAATTTGAAAAGCAGAGAGTTACCATTAATGGAGTGAAATCTGAATGGGGATTAGTCACTAGTGGCGTTCCACAAGGATCAGTTTTAGGCCCTCTCTTGTTCATAATTTACATTAATGACCTTGATGAAGGGATTACTAGTGACATGAGTAAGTTTGCTGATGATACAAAGATAGGCCGTATAATTCACTCTGAGGAGGATATCAATGAACTCCAGGACGATTTGAACAAATTAATGTCTTGGTCTGAGAAATGGCAGATGAAGTTTAATGTGGATAAGTGTAAGGTACTTGCCCTTGGTAATGAAAATAACCCTCGAAGCTATAATCTAGGTGAAGTAGAGCTTGGTCATACAGAATGTGAAAAAGACTTGGGAGTCATGGTAAGCAGAAATCTAAAGCCAAGACAGCAGTGAGGAAATGGTATGGTGATACCGACAAGATGTGGAAAAAGACACTTATGTACAGTTCAGGACATTTATTAAAGGAAACGTTTCGCCACGAGTGGCTTCTTCAGTCCTAATACAGAGAAAACTAAGAAAACACACATATATATAGTGGTGGGAGTCAGGTGAGGTGAAGCGTGGGTAGAGGTGGTAATAGTAGTAGTAGTAGTAATTGAACTAAGGAGGTGAGGTTAGAGAGGGACCTGCTGGCATCAAGTAACACCAGTTCCCAGGATGGGTAATATCCTCTTGCTTAGTAATTTTGAAATACTGTAACTACCGGATTTTTTCTTTATAGTGTTTTCTGGACAGAAATTAGTGCAGCTTCAATGCATTTTCTCCGTCTTAAGTCCCTCTTCTTTAATAACTAGTTTTAGCTTCATTGAATTTTACGAGGTGTCCAACATCGTCTCTATGTTGAACACATGCGTTTTTGCGGTCATCATTTCTGCAAGCATTTTTGTGTTCTGCTATTCTAATGTCCAGAGTTCTGGCTGTTTCCCCTACATATACTTTGTCACACCCCCCACATGGTATAGTGTAGATTCCTGCACTTGTGCCAGAATCATGCTTGGGTTTTTGTATCAGGTTTATAATAGTAGTTGAAGAGCTGGTAGATATTTTAGCCAGTTTTCTGTCAAACATTTTTGAAACGTTGGTGGCAACGTTGCTGACCGGTAAAACGATGTAACTTGGAGGCTTTTCTTCAATTTGATAGGTTGTTAGGTAAGACACATATGCAACAGTTAGACAACTTTATTCCGAAACGTTTCGCCTACACAGTAGGCTTCTTCAGTCGAATACAGAAAGTAGGCAGGAACAGTAGAGATGTGAAGACGATGTAATCAGTCCATCACCCTTAAAGTCGTAGAATTTGAGGTTGTCAGTCCCTCGGCCTGGAGAAGTTCAGTTCCATAGTCAGGAACTGAACTTCTCCAGGCCGGGGACTAAACAACCTCAAATTCTACGACTTTAAGGGTGATGGACTGATTACATCGTCTTCACATCTCTACTTTTCCTGCCTACTTTCTGTATTCGACTGAAGAAGCCTACTGTGTAGGCGAAACTTTTTCGGAATAAATTGTCTAAACTGTTGCATATGTGGTCTTACCAAAAACCTTGGGTTTTGTAAAACCTTTTGATGTTCAATTTGATAGGTTTTGGGTCTTGCTGAGGAACGTGTTGCACGTTTCCTGCAGTCACGTATGAAGTGTAGGGGAAAGTGTAGTGAACTAAAAGAGTTGGTGATGTATGTACATTCTTCTTCGAGGAACTGCGGACTGGAAATTCTGTAGGCTCTCAGAAAGAAGCCAATAACTACCCCTCTTTTAGACATTAAAATGGTCATGGTTCTTGTGTCATGGTGAGAGAAGAAATGTAGAAGATCATTCTTGTAGGTAGGCTTCCGGTAGACTTTAAAAGAAAGTTTGCTTTCCCCTGTGCGTAAGAGAACGTCGAGAAAAGGTAACTGGTTGTCCTTCTCCTCCTCAAGAGTAAATTTAATAGTGTGTTTTCTTAGTTTTCTCTGTATTAGGACTGAAGAAGCCACTCGTGGCGAAACGTTTCCTTTAATAAATGTCCTGAACTGTACATAAGTGTCTTTTTCCACAAGACAGCAGTGCCTCAGTGTGCGCAACAAGGCCAACAGATTACTTGGATTTATCTCAAGAAGTATAAGTAACAGAAGTCCAAAAGTTATTTTACAGCTCTATACATCACTAGTGAGGCCTCATTTAGATTATGCTGCTCAGTTTTGGTCCCCTTACTACAGGATGGACATAGACTCATTAGAGAACATACAGAGAAGAATGACTAAAATGATTTACTGTGTAAGGAACCTCCCGTATGAAGATAGACTTAAAGCCTTAAATCTCCACTCTCTGGAGAGGCGTAGAATGAGGGGAGATATCATTGAAGTGTATAAGTGGATGACGGGCATAAACAAGGGAGGCATTAATAAAGTACTGAGGGTGTCGAACCAGGTAAGAACCAGGAATAATGGATTTAAGTTGGATAAATTTAGATTTAGAAAGGACATAGGTAAGTACTGGTTTTCTAACAGAGTTGTAATAAAGTTGGTAGAATTACCGACAATATGTAAAGTAAAAGGACACAAGTGCAACTAATGTGACATTTATTGTGGCAACGTTTCGCTCTCCAGGAGCTTTATCAAGCCATTACAAACAATACATGGACACAGAGGGTATATAAAGGCTCAGAGTGAGGTGAATACTAGTGAGGTACCATTTCGATGAGGTACCATTTCATGAAATTCAGAGACGCCCAATTAGTGATAAAAGAAACTAATTTCCGCACACGCAAGTGCCTTGAATCAGCACTGATCGCTGTTTCGAATACAATTAAACAAAACAACGGCAGCTTCACCATCTCCGAAGTCTTAGCAAGAATCCTCCTGAAAACAGTAAACCCTGCCATCACATAGTCTCTCCTGTTATACTACACAAAGCACAGAGAGTGAACACTGAAACAACCTGCCTCATTCCAGTTTATATTTGTCCAACCTATTTTTATGTTACCCAAGTAATAGCTTTTATATCCTTTTACTCATGTACGAATTAATTGCTCTATCATATTGTATTACTTTTGTCACTACCACTACTACTACTACTACTACCACTAGTGAACATCGAAATGGTACCTCACTAGTATTCACCTCACTCTGAGCCTTTATATACCCTCTGTGTCCATGTATTGTTTGTAATGGCTTGATAAAACTCCTGGAGAGCGAAACGTTGCCACAATAAATGTCACATTAGTTGCACTTGTGTCCTTTTACTTTACAACAGAGTTGTAGATGCGTGGAACAGTCTTCCCAGTGGGGTGATAAAGGTTAGGACCTTGGGTAGCTTTAAGAAGAGACTGGACAAATATATGAGTGGGAGGGGCTGGGTTTGATTGGTGTCAAGGGGTACGGGAGTTATTTCTTGAGTAGCTTTAGGTAGATGTCGTTTTGATAAGGACCTGCCTCGTATGGGCCAGTAGGCCTTCTGCAGTGTTCATACATTCTTATGTTCTTATGTTCTTATTACTTGGATTTATCTCAAGAAGTATAAGTAACAGAAGTCCAAAAGTTATTTTACAGCCCTATACATCACTAGGAGGCCTCATTAGATTATGCGCTCATTTTTGGTCCCCTTTCTACAGGGGGAATTGCCCGTTAGAGAAAAATACAGAGAAGAATGACCAAAATGTTTAAAATGTGTAAAGGGAAACCCCCGTATGAAGATAGACTTAATTAAAACCTTTAAAACTCCACTCTCTGGAGAGGCGAAAATGAGGGGAGATTTCATGAAGTGAAAAAGTGGATGACGGGCATAAACAAGGGAACATT
>NC_069403.1:110259279-110290573 GCF_026875155.1 Cherax quadricarinatus | reverse complement strand
AAACCAATATTTCCTATGTCCTTTCTAAATCTAAACTTATCTAATTTAAATCCATTACTGCGGGTTCTCTCTTGGAGAGATATCCTCAAGACCTTGTTAATATCCCCTTTATTAATACCTATCTTCCACTTATACACTTCGATCAGGTCTCCCCTCATTCTTCGTCTAACAAGTGAATGAAACTTAAGAGTCTTCAATCTTTCTTCATAAGGAAGATTTCTAATGCTATGTATTAATTTAGTCATCCTACGCTGAATGTTTTCTAACGAATTTATGTCCATTCTGTAATATGGAGACCAGAATTGAGCTGCAAAATCTAGGTGAGGCCTTACTAATGATGTATAAAGCGGGCAGTATGACCTCTGGACTTCTGTTGCTTACACTTCTTGATATAAATCCCAGTAATCTATTTGCCTTATTACGTACGCTTAGGCATTGCTGTCTTGATTTAAGGTTGCTGCTTACCATAATCCCCAAGTCCTTTTCGCAATCTGTATGGTTAAGTTCTACATTATTTAACTTATAAGTGCTAGGGTTATGGACACTCCCGAGCTTCAGAACCTTGCATTTATCTACATTGAACTGCATCTGCCACTTTTCTGACCAAGAGTAGAGTTTGTCTAAATCCTCCTGAAGTTCCCTAACATCTACGTTTGAATCAATTATCCTACCTATCTGTACCTAACTGTTGCATATGTGTCTTACCTAACAACCTGTTGGTATTTTATACCAGATACATAGTCCTTCCTACCAACTCCATTGCCAAACATGTTTCCAACATCTTTGCCAAAACATCATTCCAAGTATCTACCTCCACAACCACGACCATCAAGGACATCACCAGTAGTAGGCAGGACAAGCCTCCATCCTCTGCAGGGGTATACATAATCCCTTGTAATGACTGCAACAAGTTATACGTGGGCGAAACATCAAGGGACCTCCAAACACGTATTCCAGAACACCAATACGCAAGCAGGTCTGACGACACAAGGAATGCCTGCGTACAACACCGTAATTCACACAACCACTTGATAAACTACAGAAACTCAAGACTTATCGCCACAGAAGACAACACTCAATACCGAAGAATCCTGGAATCATCACTTATTTCTATATCAGACAACTTCAACCAGAATAGTGGCTTCTATAACATAGCTGAACCACTTGCCAAGAAACTTCTTCATCGCTATCCCACATAAGAACACTGTAGAAGGTCTGCTCACAAACTTGTCCAGTCTCCTTTCCAAGCTACCCAAGTTTTTAGACTCTACAACCCAACTCGGTACATCATCAGATGCAGCATTCTTCACCTGACCTCAGCCGGACTATAAATACTCGCGTTCCTTCCACCCCAGGTAGTTCTGTTTGTGACTTGAAAAAGCCCACTGTGTGGGCGAAACGTAGTCAATAAAGGATCACATTATACTGCATTTGTGTTTATATTGCCATTGTGTCGGTATTTTATACCATTTATTTCCTTAAATTAGATAAGTTTAGATTTAGAAAGGACAGAGGGAAGTATTGGTTTGTAAATAGGTTAGTTGATGAGTGGAACAGTCTACCTAGTTGGGTTATTAAGGCTAGGACTTTGGGTAGTTTCAAATTTAGGTTGGATAAATACAAGAGTGAGAGAGGCTGGATTTGAGTGGGACTTGCATAAGAGTGGATAGAGTTATCAGAGCTTATTTCTTTGGTAACATTGAAAATTGGGTTGGACAAATGTTTTGTTACTGGGATGAATTGCAAAGGACCTGCCCAGTATGGACCAAGAGGCCTGCTGCAGTGTTCCTCCTTTCTTATGTTCTTATGTTACTTATACTTCTTGAGATAAATCCAAGTAATAAGAACATAAGAATGTAGGAACACTGCAGAAGGCCTACTGGCCCATACGAGGCAGGTCCTTATCAAAACGACATCTACCTAAAGCTACTCAAGAAACAACTCCCGCACCCCCCAACACCAATCAAACCCAGCCCCTCCCACTCATATATTTGTCCACTCATATATTTGTCGAAGTGTATAAGTGGAAGATAGGTATTAATAAAGGGGATATTAACAAGGTCTTGAGGATATCTCTCAATTGTAGGCAAATTACTAGAGTCAATTATAGCTGAGATTATAAGAAGCCATCTCGATAAACATAGCTTGATTAATGATACTCAGCATGGATTCACAAGAGGCCGGTCTTGTCTAACTAATTTATTAACTTTCTTCAGTAAAGCTTTTGAGGCTGTTGACCACGATAAAGAATTTGATATTGTTTACTTAGATTTTAGTAAGGCATTTGATAGAGTTCCGCACCAGAGACTGTTGAAGAAAGTAGCAGCTCATGGCATTGGGGGAAGGGTGCTCTCGTGGATCGAATCATGGCTCACAGACAGGAAGCAGAGAGTGTCCATAAATGGGGTTAAATCCGAGTGGGGATCAGTAACAAGTGGCGTTCCACAGGGATCAGTCTTGGGCCCGTTGTTGTTTATAATATATATCAATGATCTTGATGAAGGAATTACTAGTGATATGAGCAAATTCGCCGATGACACGAAGATAGGTAGGATAATTGATTCAAACGTAGATGTTAGGGAACTTCAGGAGGATTTAGACAAACTCTACTCTTGGTCAGAAAAGTGGCAGATGCAGTTCAATGTAGATAAATGCAAGGTTCTGAAGCTCGGGAGTGTCCATAACCCTAGCACTTACAAGTTAAATAATGTAGAACTTAGCCATACAGATTGTGAAAAGGACTTGGGGGTTATGGTAAGCAGCAACCTTAAACCAAGACAGCAATGCCTAAGCGTACGTAATAAGGCAAATAGATTACTGGGATTTATATCAAGAAGTGTAAGCAACAGAAGTCCAGAGGTCATACTGCAGCTTTATACATCATTAGTAAGGCCTCACCTAGATTATGCAGCTCAGTTCTGGTCTCCATACTACAGAATGGACATAAATTCCTTAGAAAACATTCAGCGTAGGATGACTAAATTAATACATAGCATTAGAAATCTTCCTTATGAAGAAAGATTGAAGACTCTCAAGTTACATTCACTTGTTAGACGAAGAATGAGGGGAGACCTGATCGAGGTGTATAAGTGGAAGATAGGTATTAATAAAGGGGATATTAACAAGGTCTTGAGGATATCTCTCCAAGAGAGAACCCGCAGTAATGGATTTAAGTTGGATAAGTTTAGATTCAGAAAGGACATACGAAAGTATTGGTTTGGAAATAGGGTAGTTGATGAGTGGAACAGTCTACCTAGTTGGGTTATTGAGGCTAGGACTTTGGGTAGTTTCAAATTTAGGTTGGATAAGTACATGAGTGGGAGGGGTTGGATTTGAGTGGGACTTGCACATCAGAGCTTATTTCTTGGGTAGGATTGAAAATTGGGTTGGTCAAATGTTTGTCAGTGGGATGAATTGTAAAGGACCTGCCTAGTATGGGCCAACAGGCCTTCTGCAGTGTTCCTCCTTTCTTATGTTCTTATGTTCTTAAGAGAGAACCCGCAGTAATGGATTTAAATTAGATAAGTTTAGATTTAGAAAGGACATAGGAAAGTATTGGTTTGGAAATAGGGTAGTTGATGAGTGGAACAGTCTACCTAGTTGGGTTATTGAGGCTAGGACTTTGGGTAGTTTCAAATTTAGGTTGGATAAGTACATGAGTGGGAGGGGTTGGATTTGAGTGGGACTTGCACATCAGAGCTTATTTCTTGGGTAGCATTGAAAATTGGGTTGGTCAAATGTTTGTTAGTGGGATAAATTGTAAAGGACCTGCCTAGTATGGGCCAACAGGCCTGCTGCAGTGTTCCTCCTTTCATAAGAACATAAGAATGTAGGAACACTGCAGAAGGCCTACTGGCCCATACGAGGCAGGTCCTTATCAAAACGACATCTACCTAAAGCTACTCAAGAAACAACTCCCGCACCCCCCAACACCAATCAAACCCAGCCCCTCCCACTCATATATTTGTCCAGTCTCTTCTTAAAGCTACCCAAGGTCCTAGCCTCTATCACCCCACTGGGAAGACTGTTCCACGCATCTACAATGTTCAATCTACAACTCTGTTAGAAAACCAGTACTTACCTATGTCCTTTCTAAATCTAAATTTATCCAACTTAAATCCATTATTCCGTTCTTACCTGGTTCGACACCCTCAGTACTTTATTAATGTCTCCTTGTTTAGTCCGCATCACACTTATACACTTCAATGAAATCTCCCCTGATTCTACGCCTCTCAGAGAGTGGATATTAAGGCTTTAAGTCTATCTTTCCATACGGGGAGGTTCCTTACAACAGTAAAATCAATTTTAGTCATTCTTCGACTTGTATTTTTCTAATGAGTCTATGTCCATCCTGTAGTATGGGGGACCAAAACTGAGCAGCTAAACCAAATGAGGCCCTCACAAGTGATGTATTAGAGCTTGTAAAATAACTTTTGGACTTCGGTTACTATACTTCTTGAGAATAAATTTTCCCCAAGTTTAAATCAGTTGGCCTTGTGCGCACACTGAAGGCACTGGCTGTCTTGGCTTAAGATTTCTGCTTAACCAGACTCCAAGTCTTTTTCACATTCTGTAGACCAAGCTCTCTTCACCTAGATTAATAGGCTTTCGAGGGTTATTTTCATACCAAGTGCAAGTACCTACACTATCCCACATTAAACTTCATCAGCATTTCTCAGGACCAAAGACATTAATTTGTTCAAATCGTCCTGGAGTTCATTGATATCCTCCACAGCGTGAATTATACGGCCTATCTTTGTATCATCAGCAAACTTACATCATGACACTAGTAATCCCTTCATCAAGGTGATTTAAATGTAAATTAAAGAACAAGAAGGCCTAAAACTGTCCGAGTGGAACGCCACTAGTGACTAATCCCCAACAGCTTCACCCAGTAATGGGTAACTCCGCTGCTTTCTATTGGTTAAGCCATCCTCAATCCATGCTAGAACTTTACCTCCTATACCATGAGCTGCACTTATTCTTAAAGTCTCTTGTGGAGGTACTCTGTCGAAGGCTTACTAAAATCCAAATACTCAATATCATATTCCTTATCACTTCAACTGCCTCAAATGTTCTATTGAAGAACGTCAGTAAGTTTGTCAGGCAGGAACGACCGTCGTCGTGAATCCCAGCTGAGATTCATTTAATAATTTATGCTCTTCAAGGGTTGGGACTTCTGATAATGTCAGCCTATAATTGATCTAATAACTTTGCCCCCTATAGATGTGCATGCTTATTGGACGGTATTGAAGAGTGGAGCTATTCCCTGTTTTGAATATAGGAACCACATTTGGGGGGGGGGGTGGGGGGGGGGGGATGTCCATCTTCCACATATCTACACCACACTGGTAAGGATGTACGCATTGAAACACACACGCCAATGGCTGACTAAGCTCCATCTTGAGCATTCCTTAAGTACCCTTGAAAACAACTCACGGTCCCGGGGACTTTAATTTTTGCGTTTCAGTTTGTCTACCCGTTAATAACCATGTCCCTCGTGACAGCAATATAGTTAACTTGACTTCATCAGTAACTAAATAATTTGTTAATAACTGAAACTCCTTTACATCTTCCTGTGTAAACATGACAAAAAATAGTCATTAAATAAGGAACACATTTCCATTTCATTACCGGTCAGCTGCCATTCCCAGATTTCAAGGTCCTACTTTTACTTCACCTTCGCCTATACACTTGAACGAACCCTTTGGATTAGTCTTTGATTCATTCGGCAACTCTAATTTCATAGTACACGTTTAGCTCTTACTAATCGCTTTTTTATTACTTCTCTTATAAGCTGAACATATTGGTCAGTAAGGTTAACCTCTCCTCTTCTGATGCGTCCTATAAATTCCCCTTTTCTCCCCTAATAGATGCTTTAGCCTCCTGTTTAACCCATTTGGGATCGTTATTATTAGACCTGATTCTCTCAGGGGAATGTATATATTCTGGGCACTGTGTACATTATTTAGAAACAATCATAAAAGCAGATCCCTTCATATTCATAAGTATTAATTAATGTCAATAAAATCATTAGCATAGATACCCCCAATCAAGATAGACAATGTTCCCTAAGACCATATAATCGCAGAACGAAAATCGGGGATTTTTACTGTATAATAATTATTCTTGCATTCCCAATTAATTGGCTAAAGGTGTTTGGATTTTGTGATCAACATCGCGCCAGCTCTTCAGTGCTCACCAGTTATTCACGAGTGTTTCCTTATTGAACCAAACTAGGTCTAGCAAATTATTACCCTGGTAGGTTTTCAGTTACACTCTGTATCACGAAAACAGTCCTGAACTGTTTTCCATCACCAAGTCACGGACCTCTAGATACCTTCAAAGAAATTCCAGTCCAATTTGGCTAAAGTTAAAGCCCTACTATGACTACGTTACTGGTACAGAAACCCAACAATTTCGTGTCCAAAGAAGTCTCCCTCTATCGTGATCCAAGCTGGAGTCGGTATATTACACCTAGAATTTAATTTTTCTTGACCTCCACGAACTCTACCCAAACAGACTCTGTGACTGCTCCATCTATTTTTTTTACCTGTTTTTATGCAACAATTAATATTTTTCTCGGACATACAATCCAACTCCTCCCCCCTTCCCATTAAATCTTATCCACGTTGTGTTTGGCCTTGTTGCACACACTAAGGCACTGCTGTCTTTGCTTAGATTTCTGCAACCAAGACACCAAGTTTTTTTCACATTCCTGTATGCTCAACTCTACTATCACCTAAATTATAGCTTCGAGGATTACTTTCATTACCAAGTCACCCTTACCCAAAGCTACCCAAGAATATACTCCCATTCCAAAGCAGCTGTAAATGACTCCAGTAACGTGCTTCATGGCTCATGGGGTGGTAATTTGAAGTAAAATTTATGTTTACCAAATTCTGTGATTTGTTATGGGTGTATATCAGTATGCATTACTAAACTAGTATACTTGAGTCTACCTGAGGGTATTCTGGGGATCACACGCCCCCGCGGCCCGTTCTACGACAGCCCTCCCGCGGATCAGGGCCTGAATTAACCAGCTTATACTGCCGGCCGTCACGTAGTCCAACATACGAACACAGCCCGGCTGATCCGGCACAGCTGTTCACTCCCTCTGAAGGCAGCCTGGAGTCTAACTAGTAATAAATCTCTCTCACCTGTGTTCCAGCGAGTAAAGGTCATGTGTTTCAAACATTTTATTTCATACAATTTCCCACGTATAATGTATACCTTGATGAAGCTTGTTTTGTACTGTTTGCAATTTTAAACATAAGCAATTCTAAAGAGCTTTCAAGCCAATTTCACTACATAAATTTAGCAAATTGTAAACTCCATTTCAGATCTAGACCGGAAGTTTAACTTGCATCCTTGGTTTAAAATCATTCATGTATGTAAAAATAATAGTATTAAAATGAGCAAAATGCCTGAAATAGCCGGATTAAACATCATTTTTAATTCACAAATAACCGCATATAAAGAGAGGCAAGCTTACACAACGTTTTCTAGATCCGACCTTGGACCATTTTTCAAAGAAGAGAAGAGGGAGTATATACAGGCCAGGAGGTGTAGTAGTATATTGGCGGTATAAGAAAATGTAGTGGTGGATGTAGTCTAAATGGTAGTGTGGAGCCAGTCACAATACTAAGACAAGAGAGCACTGCAAGGGAGCTAGGAGCCCACAATGAGCTAGGGGCCCACAGGGAGCTAGGGGCCCACAGAGGATAGGAGCAAGAACCCCGAGGGGATGGGGGAATAAAGAAGGATCAAATACCCAAGGCAGAAGAAAGACATCCCCAAAGAGAAGAGGAAAGAGAAAAGGGAAGAGGGAGAAAGAAGAAAAAGGAATCAGGTTAAGTCCCGGTTGTTTCTGAAGCTTGGAGCATTTACAATGTAGTGGGAAAGAGGCCTTTACCGAGATGAGCCAGGGCCTTTAGATTCATACAATGAAAAGTTGTGTATAAGGGAGGATTCAATCAGACGGCGATCTGTTAAAGTTGGAAGTAGGGGTAGACAGTTTTAGCAGAAGACAAGTCAATGGGATGACTGTGATCTCTGACGTGACAGAAAAGAGCATTGTTGGTGTCGGCAAGCCCAACACTAAATTTTTTGCTCCTTAAGTCTAAGTCGGACCGAACGTCGTCTAAGCTCCTCTCTCAATATGGTGGTTCTTGTGTATCTTCCAGTCACGGTATTGTGCCTTTTTTTATCATTTCTGATTGTTGGAAACTGTTTGTTAGAGAAACTTGTCCAAAAACCTGGTGGATATATTCTTGAAAATGTTTTTCTACTTAATGGGCCCATTCAAAATTGCCCTCAAAGGCACCACAGAATATAAGTCGGTGGCCACTTTTCCACATATACTCAGAATAACCAAGGTTAATTATTCAAGGGTTTTTCCCTTGCTGCTTTTCGTGGGTATAGAAGTACCCACGACAAACAGCAAGAACAACTTCAGATAATTTTACACAGGTATGTTAACTGACCAAAATAATAAGAGGTTTCAGTACCAGTGTATCCCGCAAAACCCTCGTTATGACCTGAAAGGGGGCTCAGCTGAGCTCACTCACTACGTCAGGGCCCTGATGGGGCAAAAAAACTGAAAAGAGCAGGTAACTACACTTTTCCCCCCCCTGGGGGAAAATTTTCAATACAGCAAGAACCGGCTACTCAGTTACATAGAAGCCAGGTATGTCTTGTCCCATTCACGTCACACACAAAACATTCGCACGTGAATAGTCAGTGTTAGGGTACTAGGCCAACCACAACAGATGCCGTGACCAAACGAAGATTCGCCCAAACCCAAGGTAAGAAATGGACCTTTCACTGAGAGTGAGGGGTGGGGGGGGGGGGGGGGGAGGGGGGGTGGTGGGGCGGGGGGTATGGGTCATACTGGAACACATATATGTCCATGAGCCGTGGACTAAGACAGATGACACTATAATGGATGACTTCCAGACTTCTACGCTGTTGGGAATCTTAGGTGTCAGCTTAACGATCATTGTCAACCAAAGCACTACCAATGGTCTATAATATTTAAACACACTCCCATAGGTACGTTACACAAGCGTTTGAAAATTTACAGCTAATGGAGTAAACCATAGGGGTGGGTCTCTCGCATACCAAAACGAAGTGAAAAAGGAAACGAAATGTTGCGTAAGAATGTTTTCAAACCACATTGCGTCTTTTCCCGTTCAACTTGAAAAACATAATGGAACCTCTAAATTTTTTAGTGTTACTGTATATTTTTTTCTACATATTATCATTCTTATATCTTAAATTACTCTACAGTTTTGTACGAAAAAATATTTATTTTTGATTGTTTTTAATAAGTTCATATTAATTAAATTGGCAAAAAATTGGAAAGACACAAAAAAACATCAAAAATGTTTCCAATTAGATATACCAGTATTTTAGGATTTGAAGAAGATCAGAAGATCTAGGTAATAACCTCCTAGTTATGAATTTTAAACAATTTAATTTATTAAAATTGTCCATACTGAAGTCTATACACTCAAAAACTGAGTGAAAACTGTTTTAATAATATCCGCGAATGGAGAAAGTTTGAAGCCCAAATCAAAAAGCATTTTCCGTATTTTATCCGCTTCCATCAGTTCAAATTTCAGTCTGCTCAACCTAAATTTATGGGGATTCCAACCTTCTAGTAAAATGAAGCGTCATAAATTTTTTAAGTCAGCGGATGAAGGATTTATAGTACATAAATAAAAAGAATGAATATTCAAGAAACATTGTTCAAGGAAAAAAAAAAAAAAAAAATCTCTAAAAAAATACGAAACTTATGTTCAATTATTAACATTATTATTATTATTATTATTATTATTATTATAATTAAGGGAAGCTGCTAACGCGTAGAGTATATCAGCGCCTGTGAGGAGATGTTGGAAGATATTCAGGTTTAATTCATGGAACTAGAGCACAAATCCAATTCCCTAATCACGATCCCCTCACCATCATCAAGGAACCATCCTTGATGGGTGTACATGTGTTCAAAAAACCATATCAGTGAGTCGAACACTGGGAAGTTGATTAAATAAATACTTCTCTAGTTTATACACAGATTCCTACGATTCCAATTTTGTTTTTTTGTTTTATTTTTTTTACTGACAAAACTTGGTAGCATGGCAGGAAGCTTGACAGGTACTATGACAGTAATCTACAGTTGGTGGCGGCGCTTAAAACAGATGACTGAAATAAAAATTTCATTATTTTACACATAAAATTGTCTGATTTGTAATTACAAGTCTGAAAATCTTTATCTCCATTGTTGACGTATTTTTGTACCTTTTCATACGTTTTGAAGCAGATACTGGGGATGATTCAACAACTTTGGTCATACGCATTGTGACATAACATTGTTTCAACGAATCTGATCCTCTTACTTTACATAAGTCTTGAAAATTTGAAGGTAGTTGAAGTTGGTCCCAAGTTATGAGAAAACTCATGTCGAAAAGTTGGAGGCGTAAGAAAGGTATTGGGCCAGACGAATTTCGTTGCTGAGCTATCAATAAAGGTTTCACCGTATTCCATATAATTTAGTTGCTGTTAGTACCTCAGTTGAGCGGTGACAACAATTGTACCGTCAGTGAGAATAACGTGATAATCACTTAAATATAAGCATTCAAGAGTTAAGGCTAATTAAAAGCTGCTTCATCTGTCTTGGACTTTATCTTCGTACTTGGACCTAATTCGCCATTGTGTGGATTTTAACTTTTTTTTTTTCCTTTCCAGGTGGTTGCTTATAGGCTCTCTTCTATCTTCTGTCCTTGCTGACCTTCATATGGAATATTTCGAGACAATCTACTTTTCCTAATATTGGTACACCATTCTGTCTTGGCTTCAGCTATGTAGATAATATCTTTCTTTATACCACAGAATCAATCTTCTACCAGTCTTGTCTTTAGGATGTCCTTAACAGTCTTGCCTCTTATATCAGTTGAATGTCTGGAACGGGAATCTAAGTCTATTTTCCTTTCTTAAAGGCTAACATCCACTGCACTGGGACTGGTTCTTCTTTTTTTCTTCTACCGCAAGCCTATGCACAGTAGGATGTACAGTTGAGGAAAAAAGTTTCTGGACAGTCTCTCCTGGTAAAAAAATATCAGGCAACTCAGCGTAGTAAACAGAGGAATAAAGACTATTTTTAAAGAATGAATTAGAGCAGCTGGTAATGACGACTGTGAATGGTTTGCAAAATAAAAAAAACAAAAAGGCACAGTAAGTGGATTGGAACGAACACAAGGTTCGGCCCGAACGTCCGTCGAATCTCCTCACTTCATGTGCGGTTATTTGTATGACGAAAATTAATGCCTGTACTCTTAGTGTATCTGAAAACAAAGTAGATTTAATGAATACTGATATGAATTCATTTCTGTTCTTATATCATAATCCAGTAGTATAAAATCAAACACCATTATTTGAAAACAGTTGAAAATATTGTAACAATTGTTAGGAAGCGTTACTATCATACATCAAGTCATATCTAGTCAGTCGAAGCCTAAGTTTGATGTTAGGTTAAATGGATCAACGATGAACTAATTAAGTTTTATTGTGATTAGACATATTACAAGGACACAATTTTTGACCTTACACATTTATGATTGACAACTGTAAGCAGGTTGGCACAACGGACGATTTTCCAACTTTTATTTTGAGTTTAAGATTAATATGCACCTATTAAACAAGAAGTTTAAGACTGTCCATTTCACCGGCACAGAACAAAATCACCTAGAATAAGTTATTAAAGATAATATTCTGTTTCCTTGAAAAACCCCTGAAATTTGTAACGTACACATACCAGACTAAGAAAAATGAACATTAAAAACATCATCATTCCGTTCAGCAAGGTATTAAAGTAAGCTCTTAAAAGTTCAACATATACAGTAAACAAACAGCAGAGTACTTACTATACCTCAGGCTTCAGGTAGTTGTGGTGTTGGCACGGAGACTAGTTACACTCACACCACCACCAAAATATTATATTGTAGAATTATAAACATAAAGACAATTAGGCCGGTAATTAACCCTTCAGTAGGACTCTGTCATTTGTTTGGTATTGCGGAAGATACAGAGGGAATGACTGATCGTAGAGGGATGGAGGAATGACTGTAGTAGAGGGATGAGGAGATGACTGATCGAAGAGGGTTGGGAAGAGATGACTGCTCATACTGGGATGCGAGAAAGACTGATCATACAAGGACGGGAGGAGATGACTGATCGTAGAGGGAAAGGAGGAGAAGACAATTTAGAGATGGTCTGCAGAGACTGAGTATCGTAGAGTAGAGGAGGAGATGACTGATCGTAGATATAAGTTGGGTATAAGAATACTGAAATATCGAGGTGCTGGAAGGGATAACAGATCGTGTAAGCGGGAATGGTGAGGTCTATGACAGAAATTTTAGAGGGATGGGCTGCTATGACTGATCGTAAGGGATGAGAGGAGATGAGTGATAATACAGGGATGCAAGGAGATGACTGACTCGTAGAGGGTTGGGAGGAGGTACTGATCGTATAGGGATTGGGAGATGATTGACTGTAGAGGGATAGGAGGAGAAGACTGATGATAGAGGGTTGGGAAGAGATGACTGATCGTAGAGGGATGAGAGGAGATGACTGATCATACAGAGATGGGAGGATATGACCGATCGTAAGGGATGGGAGGAGATGACTGATCGTAAATGATAGGGAGGAATGCTGAACATAGAAGGGACGGGAGGATGACTCATCGAGAGGGATGTACTAATAAGATGACTATCGCAGAGGATGGGAGGAGATGACTGATCGAAGAGTGACGGGAGGAGATGATTGATCGTAGAGGGACGGTAGGAGATGACTGATCGCAGAGAGATGGGAACAGATGACTTATCGTAGAGGGATGGGAAGAGATGACTGATCGTAGAGGGATGGGAGGAAATGACTAATCGTAGAGGGATGGGAGGAGATGACATGATCGTAGAGGGACGGGAGGAGATGACTGATCGTAGAGGGATGGGAGTAGATGATTGATCGTAGAGGGATTGGAGGAGATGACTGATCGTAGAGGGATGGGAGAAAAATGACTGATCGTAGAGGGTATGAAGGAGATACGGATCATAGAGGGATGGAAGAGATGACTGATATCGTAAAGGGATGGGAATAGATGACTTGATTCGTAGAGGGATGGTCAGGAGAAGCTGATCGTAGAAAGATGGGACGAGATGACTGATCTAGTGGGACTGGAGGAGATTACTGACCGTAGAGGGAATGGGAGGAGATGAATGATCGTAGAGGGATTGGAGTAGATTGACTGATCGGAAGAGGGATGAGGAGGAGATGAACTGATTGGCAGACGGATGGGAGGGAGAATGACTGATCCGCAAGGGATGGGGAGGAAGAAGGCTGATCGTAGAGGATGGGAAGAAGATGACTGATTAGCAAGGGATGGGAGAATGACTGATCGCAGAGGGATGGGATAGGAGAAGGCTGACGTAGAAAGATGGGACATATGACTGATCGTTAGTGGGACTGGAGGAGATGACTGACCGTAGAGGGATGGAAGGAGAAGACGTATCGTAAAGGGGTGGGATGGGATGACTGATCGTAGAGGGATGGGAGGAGATGACTGATCGTAGAGGGAAGGAGAGAGAAAGACTGATCGTAGAGGGAACATGGAGGAGATCGACTGATCGTAAGAGCAATGGATGAGACGACTGATGTAAGGATGGATGGATGACCTGATCGTAGAGTGATGACAGAAGATGACTGATCGTAAGTGCTGGAAATGACTGACGTCAGAGGGATGGGAGAGAATGCCTGATCTGTAAGGGATGGGATGAGAAGAATGATCCATAGAGAGATAGGAGGAGATCACTGATCGTTGAGGATGTTAGACAGATGACTCCGAAACGGTATGTGAGGAGATGACTAATCGTAGAGGGATGGGAGGAGATGACTAGATAATCGTAGAAGATGGAGGAGATAAGTGATCGAGCGGGATTGAATAGACTAATCTTAGCGTAAAATGAATAACAGGTAGGGGATGAATGACGTAACAAGCAGGGAGCGATGCCTGATAGTAGGTGGATGAGGAGATGACTGATCAAAGAGGGATATGGAGGGGATGACTGATTTTTTTGGGGTTTGGGAGTGATGGGAGAGAATGACTGAATCATACAGGACGAGGAGATACTGGTCATACAGGACGGAGGAGCATTACTGATCGTGAGGGAAAGGAGAGTATGACTGAGATCGTAGAAGAATGCATGAGATAAGTGATCGTAAGGTATAGGCGGAATGACCTGATCGTAGAGAGTGGGAAACGAATACTGATTGTAGAGGATTGAAAGGATAATGAATCGTAGAAGGATGGGAGAGATGACTGATCCTAGAGGGATAGGGAGTCGATGACTGTGATCATGTTACGGGGATGTGAATGATACGGACCGATCGTAGAGTATAGGAGGAGATGACTGATCGTAGAGGGAGAAGGTGTGAGATGACTGATCGTAGAGCGATAGGAGAAGATGACGATCTCATTAGAGCAATACGGAGGAGAAGACTGAACGATACAGGGATGAGATGAGATAGAGTGATCATACAGGGATGGCAGGAGATGACTGATCGTAGAGGTATGGGAGATGTGCTGATCGTAGAGAGTTGGGAGGAGATGAGTGATCGTAAAGAGTTGGGAGGAGATGACTGATCGTAGAGGGATGGGAGGAGATGATTGACTGTAGAGGGATAGGAGGAGAAGACTGATGATAGAGGGTTGGGAAGAGATGACTGATCGTAGAGGGATGAGAGGAGATGACTGATCATACAGAGATGGGAGGAGATGACCGATCGTAGAGGGATGGGAGGAGATGACTGATCGTAGAGTGATAGGAGGAGATGACTGATCATAGAGGGACGGGAGGAAATTACTCATCGTAGAGGGATGGTAGAAGATGACTGATCGCAGAGGGATGGGAGGAGATGACTGATCGAAGAGTGACGGAGGATGATGATTGAATCGAAGGGACGGTAGGAGAGAAGACTGATCGCAGAGAGATGGGAACAGATGACTTATCGAAGAGGGATGGGAAGAGATGACTGATCGTAGAGGGATGGGAGGAAATGACTAATCGTAGAGGGATGGGAGGATATGACATGATCGTAGAGGGACGGAGGAGAGACGATCGTAGAGATGGGATGAGATGACTTGATCGAAGAGCGATGGAGAGAAGACTGTTGAAGAGGGAAATGGGATGGGATGACTGATCCGTAGAAGGTATTGACAGAAGATGACTGATCGTAGAGGGATGGAAATGACTGATCGTAGAGGGATGGGAGGTAGATGCCTGATCGAGAGGGATGGGAGGAGATGAATGATCGTAGAGAGATGGAGGAGATGACTGCACGTGACAGTATGTTCGAAGATTGACTCATCGAGAAGGGATGTAGAGTGAGATTGACTTACGTAGACGGGATGGGAGGGGATGACTGATCGTAGAGGGATGGGAGGAGATAAGTGATCGTAGCGGGTTGCAAAGATATAGTTTCGTAAAGGAAAAGGAGGGGATGAATTAACGAACAGGGAAGGGAGGAGATGACTGATAGTAGGTGGATGGGAGGACATGACTGATCATAGAGGGATGCGAGGAGATGACTGGTCATACAGGGACGGGAGGAGATGACTGATAGTAGAGGGAAAGGAGGAGAATGACTGATCGAAGAAGGATGGCAGGAGATAAGTTAATCCGTAGAGGTATAGGAGGAGATGAACTGATCATAGAGAGTTGGGAAAAGAAGACTGATTGTAAGGGATGGGAAAGATAACTGGATCTCGTAGAAGGATGAGGAGATACTGGATCCTATGAGGAAGGAGAGATCACTGATCATGACAGGGAAGGCGAGGAGAAGACTGGTCAAACAGGGACGGGGGAGTATGACTGAAAAAAATCGTAGAGGGAAAGGAGGCTATACTGCATCGTAGTAAGGATGGGAGGAGATAAGTGCTCGTAGAGGTATAGGATGTAATGACTATGTATCGTAGAGAGTTTGGAAAAGAAGACTGATTGTAGAGGGATGGGAAAGGATAACTGAACGTAGAAGGATGGGAGGAGATGACTGATCCTAGAGGGATAGGAGGAGATGACTGATCATACAGGGATGGGAGGAGAGGACCGATCGTAGAGGGATAGGAGGAGATGACTGATCGTAGAGGGATGAGGGGAGATGACTGATCGTAGAGCGATAGGAGGAGATGACTGATCATAGAGAGACGGGAGGAGATGACTGATCGTAGAGGGATGAGAGGAGATGAGTGATAATACAGGGATGGCAGGAGATGACTGATCGTAGAGGGTTGGGAGGAGGTGACTGATCGTAGAGAGTTGGGAGGAGATGAGTGATCGTAAAGAGTTGGGCAGTGAGATTGACTGATATCGAAGAGGATCTGTGATGGAGATGATTGACTGAAGTGGATAAGGAGGAGAAGACTGATGAAGCACGTATTGGGAAGTGATGACGATCGTAGAGGAGATAGAGAGGAGATAGACAGATCAATAACAGAGATGTGGAGGAGATGACCGATCGTAGAGGGATGGGAGGAAGATGACTGATCGAAGAGTGACGGGAGGAGATTATTGATTCGTATAGGGCGGTAGGAGATGACTTGATCGCAGAGAGATGGGAGGAATGACTGACGAAGAGTGACAGGAGGATATGATTGATCGTAAGGACGGTAGGAGATGATCAGATCGCAGAGTAGGATGGGAGGAGACGGCCTGATCGAAGAGTGACGGAGGAGATGATTGATCGGTAGAGGGACTGTACGGAGATGACTGATCGCAGAGAGAGGGGGAAAACAGATGACTTATCGAAGAGGGATGGGAAGAGCTTGACTGATTCGTAGAGGGATGGGAGGAAATGACTAATCGTAGAGGATGGGAGGATCAATGACAAGATCAGTAGAGGGACGGGAGAGAATGAATGATCGTAGAGGGAGGGGAGGGATGACTGACTCATAGAGACGATGGAGGAGAAGACTGATTGTAGAGGGATGGCTGGGATAGAACTGATCGTAGAGGATGACAGAAATGACTGATCGTAGAGGGATGGAAATGAACTGATCGTAGAGGGATGGGAAGGAGATCTGAGCACATCAGAGAGCACACGTACACTGACATACACTTACACACCAATATCCTGTTGTACTTATGAGTACACTTCCATCATGGCAACCTACCATATGGAATTAAATTGTACTGTATATTATCTGAACTTCCATAGCACTATATATATGTATAAATATAGAATAAGTATGTATATATGTATAATAAGTCTATATTCCAAGAATTATGTAGGAGATTATCTTCCTAATCAATCAGAATTACATTAAATGATAATATACCAACTAACAACTTTATTAATAAAGATCTCAACTTTTATTTCGCTTGGTTTGTATTGTCCAGTTGCAATCATAAATGCTATTGAGAAAACAACCTAATATACGCGATAACGTGCGAGAATAAAACCTGACAAACTATTATAAAACCAGAAACGTTTTTATGCAGATGCTGGAGGGGTGATCAGTAAGTTGCACCTAGTATTCTCTGGCGATATCTTCAATTACATCATACGCAGTTTGTAAAAACAGATATGATCTAGACTTGACAGAAATAGATAGATTTGATACCATATAAGACTCTTGATAGACTTATAGCTTTTATAGACATGATTTGACTTAATAGAATAGATGATTTGGATAGCCCTTTTATAAACATGATTAACTGAATTAATAGATTAATTTAGAGCTCATTAAGTTAGACAAATATATTTTTATAGACTTATAAATCTAATTGCCTTGAAACCTTGTGAAACCCGAATGACTTGACAAAAAAGAGGGGTCTCCAGAATGTCCAATACCTACCCGCCATTGATCGAATGATTGTGATAGAAATCCATACATGGCTGAGGGTCAACAGGAGGGTCAGTAAATGTCTGGTACGTGCCTTTGCGATCTATATCTGTGACGTTTCAACCCTTTCCTCTTGACTCTCTCATGTCTCCTGTCACGGGAAGGATACAATATATGAATCGTCATCTTGTTCCTCCCGTATATAGCGTACTCCTTCACCTCAGCCTCTGTTGTGATTCAGAAAATTCTCAACACCCGTAGTGACAGTACGGGTGCCAAAGAGTTATTGTTGTGCCATTTACTATATATTCACATTGTAACACCCATAACGGCAGCTGTTGATACCAAAAGATGCCGACAGTATACAGTAGTACATTTAAATTTGGGGGATTCACTCATTGGAGGGGGGGGGGGAGGGTACTTATGTTTATCCAATGCGTATGTGCCCATTACGTTGAAATACGTTTCATCAGTTCCGGTAGAAATCTTCAAAGATTAAAAACTACCTTGAAATGGTTTCGACTGTGAAAGAAAAAAAATGATGTTTTAAATATTTTAAGGCATATTCGTTGGGGTTGGGGTGGGTGTGAGCTGAAGTAAACTCTCAAAAATCAACGAAGTCAAATAAAAAAAATTAAAAAAACTCTATAAAATAAAAATAAAATTTTTAAAAGACATTTACCAAAAAACTGCCAGATGTTGATAATAAGGACTGAAGGCATCATACATATATCTACTCATCCCTAGCAAAGAATAAAAAATAGCAAACAATTAGTGACGAGTATTATGAGTCTCGCCTTGCTCAGAGGTGATAAACTGTTATGAAGAAAGACTACTCAATGCCAGTGCTAAAACTGCCTGCATAAAGTGAATGATACAGTGCACCGACGAATGATACAACATTCGGGGTAGAACCAATTATGCAAGCGACACCTTGGAGTCGAGAACATATCATTCTTGACTTACATTGTGGCCGGAGTGTGGAAACTACGCCAGTAGACAGCAGTTTAACATACGATATAATGCCATAACGCCGGTGGCACGCAGGTATCATTCAAGATCATCGACAAACGATTGTAGTGAAAAACCCGGCAGAAGGTTCAGAGCCAATCAACGTTCAAACGATGATGGTAAAGTCGATGATAGACATCGAAACAGTCGATAGCCATCTATATTTTTTTTTTTTTTTCCCTACTTCTAGCGTGACAGTGTCAGCGTGCCTCCGTTGAGCTCCCCGGTTATCTGGTGTTTTCACGGGCCGCTCTTACGTGCTAGAACTTTAATTTGTGTCATCAATCCTATACCGATACATCCCTCTAGCGCCTGGAACAATCTTGGTGCGAAAACATTATATCTGAGTCAAAACAAGGATAATTAATGTGCACTACCTAGGCAGAGTTTACTACCAGAGGGGAATCATAGGCCTGTGTCCCGTGTGAAAAAATAAATAATAATTGAACTTTGTGTCAGAGGACAGAAAGTCTCCCTGAAAGCATTGAGTATACATAGTGTATAGTGGATACTACAGTGGCTCCCTATATATTGATGATAAAGGCTAAAGTGTCATTTGAAAAGAGGTGAAAATTGTAAATGAAGTGAATAAGCTATAGAGGCAGGTGCCAGAAAGTCGCCAGAAAAACTTACCACCGTGTACCGCATGTTTCATAATCTTCCTGGCCTGCCAGTGTACTCGCATAATCTAGTGATACTCAGTGAATAGCAAGAATACAGTGTAGTAGTAGCAACTACCAGTTATTATAATGGTACTTAGTGGAGTGGAGTGACTTTCATTAGTTTCTTTTTCTTGAAATACCAGACATACTGTTGAAGTTCATATCCACCTGCAGTTCACCAGAGTCAGCATATACACAACGAGAAGCAATTTAAATACTACAGAAAAAGCGGTCCTTCCTCAAAATTTGCACCAGTCCAACATAGTGGATAGTTTTTTTTTTTATAGCATTTATTGTGGAGGAGACGGAAAACAAAAAATTGAGAACTCGATACAGCGATTGATAAACAAGGGTGGAGGTCACAGTCGTCATGTAGGAGTGCCAGCAGTCACCGGCTCTTCCACACGCAAGTTATACTTGTATCAATCAAATCACATATTACTCGGGTAATAATTCCAGATAGCATCCTTCATTTGTTAGTGCTCAAATCACCGACCAGTATGGTTTAAATAAGTGGACCACAGACAGATCAGATAGACTGGTCGAACCGCCTTGACTGGTCCGAACCCTTGACTGGTCCGAACCCTTGACAGGTCCAAACCCTTGCTGGTCCGAACCCTTGACTGGGTCCGAACCCTTGACTGGTCCAACCCTTGACTGGTCCGCACCCTGGACTGGTATTTCACACGTGTTTCAGTTGTGCACCACCTGCAGGTAAAATAATAGAAAATTAAAGTGTTGCTAGTAAATTGCAAGTAAATCACCCATTCAAAAAATTATGAAGCTGTGTGTAGTCTGATGGTCAGATACACCACACCCGGGCAATCCCACATATCTCAAATTAGCATTCTGTGGAGAAAATTGGGTGTCACGCCCCTTGTGCAGATATCCCAAGAACTAGCTACAACAGTATTAACACAGGGAAGTGTTTTTGGGTTATGCCCAATATACGATAAATCTGTGCCTAAAATCAAAAGGGTATAAAAGAGGTCAACATCCAAAGCTGCTTTCCATAGAAAACCTTGAAGCTTTTCTACACCGATGGGAACATAAAAAGTCCGGGCTGAATGGTACTGCCCTTGATACGGTGCCATGTAGTCAGAAGGAGGTTTAGAGTTGGTGGGCTGTACGGGCTGGAGAGAGGGAAGTGTGCAGGTAATGGGGGGCTGATAGTGCTGTCCTGGGAGACAGTAATGGTAAGCTGAGGTTCTGCCTTGGTACTGACAGTAATGGTGATGCTGGAGTGCTGTCCGGGAGGACAGTAATGGTGAAAGCTGGAGATGCGTCCTGGGAGACAGTTAATGGGGAAGCTGGAGATGCTGTCCTGGGAACAGTAATGGTGAGCTGAGCTTTTGTCCAGGTAGTCCCGGGAATATACCCGAAGGAAATACATATAAATGACCTCATAGGGGACAGGAGCCATAGTAGGAAACAAGTGTAGTTCAAAGATAAATAAAACCATATTGCAAACTAGAAATACCGCAGAAATAGCAAACAAGAGGCTCCACAGCAATAGTGAGGATAATATTTACCAAAAACAACTGGTGGGAGTCTCCATTGTTGGTGCTAAGGAGGATAGAGAGACAGGGAAACATGCACCAACAGGGAATACACAGTCACAGAAACCCAAGGCAAACGAAACCAAGCCTGTGCACATACTATGCACCGGTATCTGCTGGCATGGGAATCTGGAAAAACAGATGGGACCGTGCAACTATGACCACCCTAGGAAATGCCATGCCCATATGACAACAGAAATGCAAACTCCCTCCTGTAAGCTTTTTCACCCTGAACTGTGTACCTCTTCCAGTACAGGCAAAAGACAGTGCTACTAACTTTAGAAATTGCCCAGGCATACCATCTAAAGGGGACAAAAGATACAAAACAACCAGGCCAGGAAAACCTGGGGTAACCAGTAGCCACTCAAGAGGAGAGGTTTATTAGTGCCAGGAAGAAAAAAAACTGCAGGAAATGGCAGAAATCGTACACCCACATCCAGTCATTCCTGGAGTGGAAGCCCCACCCCCGGCCATGGGGCTGAAACGAAACTGTGTGTAAAATCGACACCCTTTACCACAGTCGATGGCCTCCACTCCAAACCAACAATACAGATACTAACGCCGGAAAAAAAATCCTTTTTATTTTTTTGTTTCGGGGGGGGGGGGGGGGGGGGGAGGTTTAACACATAACCAACAATTCCACATCGATAAAATTCTTCTTAGCAAATATACAGGTCTAAAGCCAGCAACATACAACAAATACCTTCATCACCGTGGACTGCTTGCAGAGTGCAAAGGCAATGTTCGCGGCTTTCATGAGACCCCACATAAAGGATCACTTGGACAACAAATAGGATTCCAGGTTACAACCTAAAGCAGATGTGACAGAGAGTGACCAGGCAAAAGGGGGGGGGTTGGCCTGTACAATTGCAGAGTCACTTGTTTTGCACAGAACTGCTAAATGCCTCAAATGACTTAGTGGAAGTTTTAGCAGGTAAAGGTCGAGAACCAAAACCTAGTCATGTGATAGTCAACAAGCCTCCGGATGCAACATCCCAGCGATTTCAGGAAAAGCTGTTAAAAATTGACCACGTCTGGAAAACCTTATCCAGCTCCTGCACCAAACACCTTGCTCCTGGGGGATTTCAACTAAAGGGCACCGAAAAAGGAGGAATATAGCAAATAATATTGTTGCAGTAAAAACACCATGAGGCAGCTGCTGATGAAAAACTCCACTCACGCGAGCTTTCTAAATCTCTGCACAAAATTCCAATTTTAAACCAGCAAATACTAGAAGCCTACTAGACTGGAAATACACTAGACCTCATCTTCACTAACAATGATGATCGCAACCGAAATACCACCATATCAAATACAATATCCTCAGATCACAACATAATTGAGTTCATTCAGTATGCGCCTGAGTCTAGCCCAGACCGACATAATGAGATAGTCACGAGGGAGCATTCACCCAATTCAACTTCAATAACAAAAACAAAAGTGGGACCAAGTAAACCAAGTCCCAAACCGAATAAGCTGGGAAGATATACTAAGACAACACAGACCCCAACTTATGCCTAGAACAGATTATCTTCGGTGGCACCTCGATGTATGCACAAGGCTTATTCCTCTAAGAAAAAGTGAGGATAGAATGTAAAACAGAAAGAGACTAGGGCCTCTCCTTTACAGGCGACGGAAAATTAATAAACATACAGCGGCTAAAAGAGGTCAATATATCTGAAATGCGTAGGGAGACACTGGTAACAGTACAGAAATAGCACAAGAGCATCGAGAACTTATCAGCTAAAAGATCCTTATCAGGAGTCAGGACTCTCTGGAAGAACTAAAAGCCATAAATGAAATCGAAAAAACCCAAAGTATATTCTTCTCCTATCCAAATCAAAATCGATAAACAACGTCACATAAATGGGCCCCTACTTAAACAATATGGGTCCCTACACAGATGACAGCAAGAAATGAGTGTAGAGCTACTCAAAGTCCCAATATGACTCAGTTTTTAGCAAGCCGCTAACCTAAACTGATGAGTCTAAGATCAGAAAAGAATTTTTATGAGAGACCACAAAATTTGATTAACACCAGCCTATCCGATGTAAACCTGACGCAAATGACTTCGAACAGGCATAAATGACATGCCATGCACTCTGCCCCTAAGGGGGCCCAGACCACATGGAACTCTGTGTTCTCAAGAACTGGCAAGAAGCCCCTACACGAGCCTTTTTCCATCCTATGGGAGAGGGAGCAAGGACACGGGGTCGCCGCACAGTTCTACTAACAATCACAGTACATAGCCACCACTCCACAAAGGTGGGCATTAAAGGCAACAAGCAAGAACAACAGACCAATAGCACAACATACCATATCATAAAAATCTTTGAAAGGGTCCTAAGAAGCAAGATCAACCACCCATCTAGAAACCCATCATTACACAACCCAGGCAACATGGATTTTTATGAACAGGTCGCTCCTTGTCTGTCTCAACTATTGTACTACTACGTACAAGGTCCTAAATGCACTAGAAGATAAAATGATGCAGATGTAATATATACAGACCTTTACAAAAGCCTTCGACAAGTGTGACCATGCGTAATAGCGCACAAAATGCATGCAAAAGGACTAACAGGAAAAGTCGGTCGATGATCCTATAATTTCTCTCTAAACAGAACACCGTGCGTGAGAAGTCGTCCAACAACCTAGTCTCTATGTCCAGCAGCATACTCGGTGAAAAGCTCTGTTCCACAAGGTACAGTACTCGCTCCCAATCTTGTTCCTCATTCCTTATATCCGACAAGACAAGGATGTCAGCCACATGCACCGTGTCTTCCTTTGCAGATGACACCCGAATCTGCATGACAGTGTCTCCATTGCAACACTGCAAAGCTCCCAGCAGACATCACCAATCTTTCAGTGGCTGCAGAAAACGCCAAGATGAAGTTTCAACATGAGAAATTTCAATTACTCAGATATGGTAAACATAGAGGAAATTAAATCTTACTATCTCAAGTACAAAACCAAATTCTGGCCAAAAATAGAGAAAACACCAACGTCCAAAGACTGGGCGTGATCATGTCGGAGGATCTCACCTTCAGTACCATATACATTGTATCAATCGCATCTGCGAGACAAAATGACAGGATGGATAATGCGAACCTTCAAAACTAGGAGGCAAATCCCTATGATGACCTCTTCAGGTCACTTGTTCTAATCTAGGCTGGAAAATATGCTGACGAACACTAACAGCACCTTTCAGGACAGGTGGAATTGGGCCGGCCTAGCAATGTACTAGTAGAACATTCACGGCGCGCATACGGAGAATAAAACACCTTCAATTATTGGGAGCGCTTGAGTTCCTACACCTGTATTCCCTGGAATGGCGCAGGAGGAGAGATACTGATTAATACACCTGGAAAATCCTCGAGGACTAGTACCGACTTTGCACCACGAAAATCACCACTACGAAGCAAAAGACTTGGGCAGACGAAGACACCACCACCCAATGAAAAGCAGGGTGTCACTAGCACGTTAAGAGACCATACAATAAGTTTCAGGGCCCGAGACTGTTCAACCGCCTCCCCAGCCACATAAGGGGGATTTACCAACAGACCCCTTCCGGCAGTCATCAAAGCTGGCACTTGGACAAGCACCTAAAGTTCAGTTCCGGCATTCAGCCGGGCTGTGGCTTGTACGTTGGTTTGCGTGCAGCCAGCAGCAACAGCCTGTTGATCATCTCTGACCAACCAGGAGGCCTGGATCTACAGACCGGGCCCAGAGCAGTGAGGTCGTTGAACCCCGGAACTCTCTCCAGGTAAATCTTCAGTATAGTGTACGATGAGCTGTCCCACAATAACGCGGAACGGCGATTCAACGTGCCCAACGACAAAAGAAGATGTAGAACGCCTCTGTGAATCATCGGGTGATAATAAACACATATCATCACTCTAAGTCCTAGATCTCGGCATCCCCCAACTGGCAATGACACTCCGGCTACTCAGTTACATAGAAGCCAGGTATGTCTTGTCCCATTCACGTCACACACAAAACATTCGCACGTGAATAGTCAGTGTTAGGGTACTAGGCCAACCACAACAGATGCCGTGACCAAACGAAGATTCGCCCAAACCCAAGGTAAGAAATGGACCTTTCACTGAGAGTGAGGGGTGGGGGGGGGGGGGGGGGAGGGGGGGTGGTGGGGCGGGGGGTATGGGTCATACTGGAACACATATATGTCCATGAGCCGTGGACTAAGACAGATGACACTATAATGGATGACTTCCAGACTTCTACGCTGTTGGGAATCTTAGGTGTCAGCTTAACGATCATTGTCAACCAAAGCACTACCAATGGTCTATAATATTTAAACACACTCCCATAGGTACGTTACACAAGCGTTTGAAAATTTACAGCTAATGGAGTAAACCATAGGGGTGGGTCTCTCGCATACCAAAACGAAGTGAAAAAGGAAACGAAATGTTGCGTAAGAATGTTTTCAAACCACATTGCGTCTTTTCCCGTTCAACTTGAAAAACATAATGGAACCTCTAAATTTTTTAGTGTTACTGTATATTTTTTTCTACATATTATCATTCTTATATCTTAAATTACTCTACAGTTTTGTACGAAAAAATATTTATTTTTGATTGTTTTTAATAAGTTCATATTAATTAAATTGGCAAAAAATTGGAAAGACACAAAAAAACATCAAAAATGTTTCCAATTAGATATACCAGTATTTTAGGATTTGAAGAAGATCAGAAGATCTAGGTAATAACCTCCTAGTTATGAATTTTAAACAATTTAATTTATTAAAATTGTCCATACTGAAGTCTATACACTCAAAAACTGAGTGAAAACTGTTTTAATAATATCCGCGAATGGAGAAAGTTTGAAGCCCAAATCAAAAAGCATTTTCCGTATTTTATCCGCTTCCATCAGTTCAAATTTCAGTCTGCTCAACCTAAATTTATGGGGATTCCAACCTTCTAGTAAAATGAAGCGTCATAAATTTTTTAAGTCAGCGGATGAAGGATTTATAGTACATAAATAAAAAGAATGAATATTCAAGAAACATTGTTCAAGGAAAAAAAAAAAAAAAAAATCTCTAAAAAAATACGAAACTTATGTTCAATTATTAACATTATTATTATTATTATTATTATTATTATTATAATTAAGGGAAGCTGCTAACGCGTAGAGTATATCAGCGCCTGTGAGGAGATGTTGGAAGATATTCAGGTTTAATTCATGGAACTAGAGCACAAATCCAATTCCCTAATCACGATCCCCTCACCATCATCAAGGAACCATCCTTGATGGGTGTACATGTGTTCAAAAAACCATATCAGTGAGTCGAACACTGGGAAGTTGATTAAATAAATACTTCTCTAGTTTATACACAGATTCCTACGATTCCAATTTTGTTTTTTTGTTTTATTTTTTTTACTGACAAAACTTGGTAGCATGGCAGGAAGCTTGACAGGTACTATGACAGTAATCTACAGTTGGTGGCGGCGCTTAAAACAGATGACTGAAATAAAAATTTCATTATTTTACACATAAAATTGTCTGATTTGTAATTACAAGTCTGAAAATCTTTATCTCCATTGTTGACGTATTTTTGTACCTTTTCATACGTTTTGAAGCAGATACTGGGGATGATTCAACAACTTTGGTCATACGCATTGTGACATAACATTGTTTCAACGAATCTGATCCTCTTACTTTACATAAGTCTTGAAAATTTGAAGGTAGTTGAAGTTGGTCCCAAGTTATGAGAAAACTCATGTCGAAAAGTTGGAGGCGTAAGAAAGGTATTGGGCCAGACGAATTTCGTTGCTGAGCTATCAATAAAGGTTTCACCGTATTCCATATAATTTAGTTGCTGTTAGTACCTCAGTTGAGCGGTGACAACAATTGTACCGTCAGTGAGAATAACGTGATAATCACTTAAATATAAGCATTCAAGAGTTAAGGCTAATTAAAAGCTGCTTCATCTGTCTTGGACTTTATCTTCGTACTTGGACCTAATTCGCCATTGTGTGGATTTTAACTTTTTTTTTTTCCTTTCCAGGTGGTTGCTTATAGGCTCTCTTCTATCTTCTGTCCTTGCTGACCTTCATATGGAATATTTCGAGACAATCTACTTTTCCTAATATTGGTACACCATTCTGTCTTGGCTTCAGCTATGTAGATAATATCTTTCTTTATACCACAGAATCAATCTTCTACCAGTCTTGTCTTTAGGATGTCCTTAACAGTCTTGCCTCTTATATCAGTTGAATGTCTGGAACGGGAATCTAATTCTTAGTTTCCTTTCTTAAAGGCTAACATCCACTGCACTGGGACTGGTTCTTCTTTTTTTCTTCTACCGCAAGCCTATGCACAGTAGGATGTACAGTTGAGGAAAAAAGTTTCTGGACAGTCTCTCCTGGTAAAAAAATATCAGGCAACTCAGACGTAGTAAACAGAGGAATAAAGACTATTTTTATGAATGAATTAGAGCAGCTGGTAATGACGACTGTGAATGGTTTGCAAAATAAAAAAAAAAAAAAGGCACAGTAGAGTGGATTGGAACGAACACAAGGTTCGGCCCGAACGTCCGTCGAATCTCCTCACTTCATGTGCGGTTATTTGTATGACGAAAATTAATGCCTGTACTCTTAGTGTATCTGAAAACAAAGTAGATTTAATGAATACTGATATGAATTCATTTCTGTTCTTATATCATAATCCAGTAGTATAAAATCAAACACCATTATTTGAAAACAGTTGAAAATATTGTAACAATTGTTAGGAAGCGTTACTATCATACATCAAGTCATATCTAGTCAGTCGAAGCCTAAGTTTGATGTTAGGTTAAATGGATCAACGATGAACTAATTAAGTTTTATTGTGATTAGACATATTACAAGGACACAATTTTTGACCTTACACATTTATGATTGACAACTGTAAGCAGGTTGGCACAACGGACGATTTTCCAACTTTTATTTTGAGTTTAAGATTAATATGCACCTATTAAACAAGAAGTTTAAGACTGTCCATTTCACCGGCACAGAACAAAATCACCTAGAATAAGTTATTAAAGATAATATTCTGTTTCCTTGAAAAACCCCTGAAATTTGTAACGTACACATACCAGACTAAGAAAAATGAACATTAAAAACATCATCATTCCGTTCAGCAAGGTATTAAAGTAAGCTCTTAAAAGTTCAACATATACAGTAAACAAACAGCAGAGTACTTACTATACCTCAGGCTTCAGGTAGTTGTGGTGTTGGCACGGAGACTAGTTACACTCACACCACCACCAAAATATTATATTGTAGAATTATAAACATAAAGACAATTAGGCCGGTAATTAACCCTTCAGTAGGACTCTGTCATTTGTTTGGTATTGCGGAAGATACAGAGGGAATGACTGATCGTAGAGGGATGGAGGAATGACTGTAGTAGAGGGATGAGGAGATGACTGATCGAAGAGGGTTGGGAAGAGATGACTGCTCATACTGGGATGCGAGAAAGACTGATCATACAAGGACGGGAGGAGATGACTGATCGTAGAGGGAAAGGAGGAGAAGACAATTTAGAGATGGTCTGCAGAGACTGAGTATCGTAGAGTAGAGGAGGAGATGACTGATCGTAGATATAAGTTGGGTATAAGAATACTGAAATATCGAGGTGCTGGAAGGGATAACAGATCGTGTAAGCGGGAATGGTGAGGTCTATGACAGAAATTTTAGAGGGATGGGCTGCTATGACTGATCGTAAGGGATGAGAGGAGATGAGTGATAATACAGGGATGCAAGGAGATGACTGACTCGTAGAGGGTTGGGAGGAGGTACTGATCGTATAGGGAATGGGAGATGATTGACTTTAGAGGATAGGAGGAGAAGACTGATGATAGAGGGTTGGGAAGAGATGACTGATCGTAGAGGGATGAGAGAGATGACTGATCATACAGAGATGGAGGATATGACCGATCGTAAGGGATGGGAGGAGATGACTGATCGTAAATGATAGGGAGGAATGCTGAACATAGAAGGGACGGGAGGATGACTCATCGAGAGGGATGTACTAATAAGATGACTATCGCAGAGGATGGGAGGAGATGACTGATCGAAGAGTGACGGGAGGAGATGATTGATCGTAGAGGGCCGGTAGGAGATGACTGATCGCAGAGAGATGGGAACAGATGACTTATCGTAGAGGGATGGGAAGAGATGACTGATCGTAGAGGGATGGGAGGAAATGACTAATCGTAGAGGGATGGGAGGAGATGACATGATCGTAGAGGGACGGGAGGAGATGACTGATCGTAGAGGGATGGGAGTAGATGAATGAATGTAGAGGATTGGAGGAGAGACTGATCGTAGAGGGATGGGAGAAAAATGACTGATCGTAGAGGGTATGAAGGAGATACGGATCATAGAGGGATGGAAGAGATGACTGATATCGTAAAGGGATGGGAATAGATGACTGATCGTAGAGGGATGGGAGGAGAAGGCTGATCGTAGAAAGATGGGACGAGATGACTGATCGTAGTGGGACTGGAGGAGATGACTGACCGTAGAGGGATGGGAGGAGATGACTGATCGTAGAGGGATGGGAGTAGATGACTGATCGTAGAGGGATGAGGAGGAGATGAACTGATTGGCAGACGGATGGGAGGGAGAATGACTGATCCGCAAGGGATGGGGAGGAAGAAGGCTGATCGTAGAGGATGGGAAGAGATGACTGATTGGCAAGGGATGGGAGGAGATGACTGATCGCAGAGGGATGGGAGGAGAAGGCTGATCGTAGAAAGATGGGACGAGATGACTGATCGTAGTGGGACTGGAGGAGATGACTGACCGTAGAGGGATGGAAGGAGAAGACGTATCGTAGAGGGGTGGGATGGGATGACTGATCGTAGAGGGATGGGAGGAGATGACTGATCGTAGAGGGATGGAGGGAGAAGACTGATCGTAGAGGGATGGGAGGAGATGACTGATCGTAGAGCGATGGGAGGAGAAGACTGATTGTAGAGGGATGGGATGGGATGACTGATCGTAGAGGGATGACAGAAGATGACTGATCGTAGAGGGATGGAAATGACTGATCGTAGAGGGATGGGAGGAGATGCCTGATCGTAGAGGGATGGGAGGAGATGAATGATCGTAGAGAGATGGGAGGAGATGACTGATCGTTGAAGGATGTTAGAAGATGACTCATCGAAAAGGGATGTGAGGAGATGACTTATCGTAGAGGGATGGGAGGGGATGACTGATCGTAGAGGGATGGGAGGAGATAAGTGATCGTAGCGGGATTGAAAAAGATAACTTATCGTAAAGGAATAGGAGGGGATGAATGAACGTACAGGGAAGGGAGGAGATGACTGATAGTAGGTGGATGGGAGGAGATGACTGATCATAGAGGGATAGGAGGGGATGACTGATTGTGGAGGGATGGGAGGAGATGACTGATCATACAGGGATGCGAGGAGATGACTGGTCATACAGGGACGGGAGGAGATGACTGATCGTAGAGGGAAAGGAGGAGATGACTGATCGTAGAAGGATGGCAGGAGATAAGTGATCGTAGAGGTATAGGAGGAGATGACTGATCGTAGAGAGTTGGGAAAAGAAGACTGATTGTAGAGGGATGGGAAAGGATAACTGATCGTAGAAGGATGGGAGGAGATGACTGATCCTAGAGGGATAGGAGGAGATGACTGATCATACAGGGATGGGAGGAGAGGACCGATCGTAGAGGGATAGGAGGAGATGACTGATCGTAGAGGGATGAGGGGAGATGACTGATCGTAGAGCGATAGGAGGAGATGACTGATCATAGAGAGACGGGAGGAGATGATTGACGTAGAGGAGGGGAGGAGATGACCTTGATCGAGAGGTTTGGAAAAATACGATCGTAGAGGGGGAGGATCGATCGTAGGGGGGAGGGGAGTGATCTAGAGGATGGGAGGAGACTGATTCTGAGGGATGGGGGGGAAAAGATAGAGGGTTTGGGGAGATGATTTATTAGAGGGGGGGGAGGAGATGACTGATCGTAGAGGTAGGTAGGGGATGAAAAAAACAGGGATGGAGGGGTATTAAACGTAAGGGGGGGAAAGAGCGATGTAGGGGTGTAGGAGATGAGATCTAAGGGTGGGGGGGAATGACGATGTGAGGAGGGGAAGGAGATGATTTAAAAAGGGATGGAAAAAGAGATGA
>NC_069403.1:110243129-110258779 GCF_026875155.1 Cherax quadricarinatus | reverse complement strand
TTTTTTTTTACTATACTGGTCTTCTCTGTTACTATCTGGTCTTCTTTGTTACTAATTGGCCTTCTCTGTTACTGAAACGGGTCTTCTCTGTTACTATACTGGCCTTCTCTGTTACTATACTGGTTGTTGAGATATGGCATTACCAGTTAAGCTTAATTTTAAATTTAAAAAAAGGGAACACTTAGCTGATAAAAGACAGCAATCGTCTACACAGCCGCCCCTTCAGACGAGGTCTTGAATTGTTGTCATGATCATCTCTCAACGGGCTGTAATGAGTTATAATTTGCAAGATTATAAATTACCCCTAGGGGGTGTTATGTCAGCATATTTCATTCACTGATGGCTGACAAACTTACTTGTGGGGACTCAAAAGTTCCGCACCTAACTGCCGAAAATAGGTTGATTACAAACTCCTTGCGACTCAAGAACTGCGCGTCCCCCGTACTACAAGAAATTTGTAACCTACCTTGCTCTTGTAGCGTGCCCTTTATGGTGCCCTTCACACCTTCGACAGATATCGGTGACTTGATAGAAGCTGCAATGCCCTTTGGATGTCCACGTCTTCCATAGTCTAGGAAAATACGCACACTGGTACACTATGTTACACAAGATTTGTCTTTATTGTTCACAATCTTATCACTAAAGAAGCTGATCAACTTTTCTTAAGTGTTTATTGTGTTTTATGAGATCCTTTGTTCACACTAACGCACAGATCGTTCTTTGTTGGTTATCCTGGCGTCAGTGTCACTCTCAATAGAGTCAAAAGTAATCTGAAGGTGCCACAACGCCCCACGCTGTCACTGCCCCCAGCACAAAGGGAAAAAAGCTGACCTAGTACTTTTGCTTCCTTGCCACTTCCCCCAAATGGGGCCCAAAGCAGAATGTTTAAATCTGCTGCCCTTAAGCATTACCTGGAGAGAGTTTACCTGGAGAGAGTTTCGGGGGTCAATGCCCCCACAGCCCGGTCTGTGACCAGGCCTCCTGGTGGATCAGCGCCTGACAAACCGGGCTGTTGCTGTGGCTGCACGCAAACCAACGTACGAGCCACAGCCGGTGATCAGGACTGATTTAGGTGCTTGTCCAGTGCCAGCTTGAAGACTGCCAGGGGTCTGTTGGTAATCCCCCTTATGTGTGCTGGGAGGCCCCGTTGAACAGTCTCGGGCCCCTGACACTTATTGTTATGGTCTCTTAACGTGCTAGTGGGCACCCCTGCTTTTCATTGGGGGATGGTGCATCGTCTGCCAAGTCTTTTGCTTTCGTAGTGATGATTTTTCGTGTTTCCAAATTCGGTACTTTGTCCCTCTAGGATTTTCCAGGTGTATATAATCATGTATCTTCCCTTTCCGCGTTCCAGGGAATACAGGTTTAGAAACCTCAAGCGCTCCCAGTAATTGAGGTGTTTTATCTCCGTTATGCGCGCCGTGAAAGTTTCTCTGTACATTTTTCTAGGTCGGCAATTTCCCCTGCCTTGGGAAAGGTGCTGTTAGAGTCCCAGCAATCATTCCAGCCTAGATAGAACAAGTGCCCTAAAGAGTGTCATCATGGGCTTGGCCTCCCTAGTTTTGAAGGTTCTCATTACCCATCCTGTCATTTTTCTAGCAGATGCGATTGATACAATGTTAGGGTCCTGAAGGTGAATCCTCCGACATAATCACTCCCAGGTCTTTGACTTTTGGTGTTTTCGCTCTATTTTGTGGCCAAATTTTTTTTTGTACTCTGATGAAGATTTAATTTCCTCATGTTTACCATATCTGAGTTAATTGAAATTTCTCATCGTTGAACTTCATTTTGTTTTTCTGCAGCCCACTGAAAGATTTGGTTGATGTCCGCCGGGAGCCTTGCAGTGTCTGCAATGGAAGACACTGTCATGCAGATTCGGGTGCATCTGCAAAGGAAGACACGGTGCTGTGGCTGACATCCTTGTCTATGTCGGATATGAGGATGAGGAACAAGATGGGAGCTAGTACTGTGCCTTGTGGAACAGAGCTTTTCCACCGTAGCTGCCTCGGACTTTACTCTTTTTGACGACTACTCTCTGTGTTCTGTTAGTGAGGAAATTATAGATCCATCGACCGACTTTCCTGTTATTCCTTTAGCGCGCATTTTGTGCGCTATTACGCCATGGTCCACTTGTCGAAGGCTTTTGCAAAGTCTGTATATATTACATCTGCATTCTTTTTGTCTTCTAGTGCATTTAGGACCTTGTCGTAGTGATCCAATAGTTGAGACAGACAGGAGCGACTGTTTTAAAACCCCTGTAGAGACTCGTGGCTGCCATCACCACAACACTGCTCAGCACCACACATTGTTTACTGCTGGGGAAATAATTGATGTTTCTGAAAACCCAGTCACTTGTTGAACAAGTAAAGCGAAAGCGTAAGATGACCTGTGTAGCCAGCACCTCGATGGCCACCCCAGATGCTGGCAGCATCACCGGGCCACCCCAGATGCGGCAGCATCGCCGTGGCCACCCCAGATGCTGGCAGCATCCCGGGCCACCCCCGATGCTGGCAGCATCACCGTGGCCATCCCAGATGTGGCCACCCCACGTGGCCGTGGAATGAAGCGTAAAAATAGGTTTACTCATCTGTGGCCACCACCACTTTGGCTACAGTGCCAACCCCTCAAGGAAGGTTCCTTGATGTTGGTGAGGGGGTCTTGATTTAGGGAGTTGGATCTGTGCTCCAGTTCCCCGAATTAAGCCTGAATGCCTTCCACATCCCCCCCCCTTTGGCGCTGTATAAATCCTCCGGGTTTAGCGATTCCCCCTTGATTATAATAATAATACAGTGACCACGCCTTCACCCATGTATACATCTGTCTTGACCACACCTGTGGTTACATATGTGACAACCTCACCACAAATGACCATATTTCCTGCGGCCACCCTAGACATGGCCAACCCAGATGTGGCCACCACTGTCCCCAGCTCAGCTGTCACCATCTCAGCCGACCACAGCTCATTAGTTAGTTTAATATGTTTATTATGCACCCCATACCCATCCTGTGGGCGGTAGTCAAAAGATTACAGAGGTACATAATTGGTCCAGGGACTGGACTCCAAAGTTTTGATAGCTGAGCAAGTTACAGAGGTAATGAACTCACAATTTACAAAGGTAATGAACTCACAATTTACAAAGGTAATGAACTCACAATTTACAAAGGTAATGAACTCACAATTTACAAAGGTAATGAACTCCAGGTAGGTCTAGTCACAATCATGACAAGTTACAAGGTATTTTACAGATTACAGAGGTACGTAATGGGTCCGGGACTGGGCCCCCAAAGTTTTGATAGCTGAACTAGGTACCCCCTCAAGGAAGGTTCCTTGATGTTGGTGAGGGGCTCTTGATTTAGGGAATTGGATCTGTGCTCCAGTTCCCGAATTAAGCCTGAATGCCTTCCACATCCCCCCCAGCGCTGTATAATCCCCCGGGGTTTAGCGCTTCCCCTTGATTAACACACAATTGAACTAGGTAAAAAGGTAATGAATCCTGTAAGAATGGTTACTTACCTTATACATGGGTACAATCATGAACAAATTATAGAGTAATGAGCAATTTCACACTTCCACACCACGGTCACAACTGCATAAGTTATTGGTGCAAATGTTGATTGTTGAGTCACACACACACAAAACACACACACATACACAAACTCAAAACACACACACACACACAAACACAAACACAACACACATACAAACTCATATCCCACACACACTCATACACACACTCAAACACAAAACACCCCAACACACACCACACACAACACACACACAAAACACACACACACACAGAAGGCCTTTGACACAGTTCCTCACAAGAGATTAGTGCAGAAGCTAGAGCATCAGGCGCAATAACAGGAAGGGCACTGCAATGGATCAGAGAATACCTGACAGGGAGGCAACAACGATTCATGGTACGTAATGATGTAATCACAGGGGGGCACCTGTGACGAGCGGGGTCCCACAGGGGGTCGGTGCTAGGACCAGTTGTTAGTTTTGGTATATGTGAACGACATGATGGAAGGGTTAGACTCGTGTCCCTGTTTGCAGATGATGTGAAGTTAATGAGGAGAATTAAATCAGATGAGGACCCGGCAGGACTTCAAAGAGACCTGGACAGACTGGACACCTGGTCCAGCAAAATGGCTTCTCGAATTTTTAAACCTGCCAAATGCAAAAATCATGAAGATAGGGAAGGGCACAGAAGACCACAGGGCAGAGTATAGGCTAGGTGGCCAAAGACTGCAAAAACCCCACTCAAGGAGAAAGATCTTGGGGTGAGTTAACACCGAGCCCTGTCTCCTGAAGCAACCCCAAACAATCAGATAACTGCTGCAGCATATGGGCGCCTGGCAAACCTGAGAACAGCATTCCCATACCTTAGTAAGGAATCGTTCAAGGCACTGTACACCGTGTATGTCAGGGGCCCCTACTGGAGTAGCAGCACCTGTTTGGAACCCGCACTTGATAAAGCACGTCAAGAAACTAGAGAAAGTAAAAAAGGTTTGCGACAAGGTTAGTTCCAGAGCTAAGGGGAATGTCCTATGAAGAAAGATTAAGGGAAATCGGCCTGACGACACTGGAGGACAGGAGGGTCAGGGGAGACATGATAACGACATATAAAATACTGCGTGGAATAGACAAGGTGGACAAAGACAGGATGTTTTCCCGGGGGGGACACAGAAAAAGAGACCACAATTGGAAGTTGAAGACACAAATGAGTCAGAGAGATATTAGGGAAATATTTTTTCAGTCATAGAGTTGTCAGGCAGTGGAATAGCCTAGAAAATGACGTAGTGGAGGGCAGGAACCATACACAGTTTTAAGACGAGGTTTGATAAAAGCTAATGGAGCGGGGCGAGAGAAGAGGGCCCAGTAGCAACCGGTGAAGGAGCGGGCCAGGAGCAAGACCTCGGACCCTTGCAACCACTAATAGGTGAGTACCAAATAGGTGAGTACACACAAACACCACACACACCGGGTGTTGGACTCGACCCTTGCAATCTTAACTAGGTGAGTGCACACACACACTCCACACCACACCACACACACATCACACACACACACACACAAACAACACACACACACCACACACACACACTCAACACCACGCACGCACGCACGCACGCGACACGCACACATTGGTATGCTTTATTTACAGTATGTCAAAGTTAGGATATTTCTCTGAATGTCTGTAATATACCACTGCGGATAAAATACTTTGCTATTTCTTGAACATTCTGAGTTGAGTTGTTTCAATTTCATTACATTTTATCGCACTCCAGTACCTAATGTCCGCAGGTGGTTGTGACAATTCGTTTGGTCTACATATGGTTGTGGTGATTTAACCTGCCAAAGTTTCTTGCAACCAGACGGAGCTGGGCGGTAGTGACATCTAAGAGTCTGCTTATTTTTGTGGATGCACCTACACATGTGGCTCCTCCGCATGATAGAATGTGATAGATGGACTGACTGGTGCCATTCTCCTGAAGTTTTAAGTCAAATAAAATTCAAGTTTGATGTTATTTTCGTAGTATGTCTCAAACTACTACCTGACAAGCCAAGAGTGTAATTACTCCCTCTTTGAATGCATACATTATTATTTATTATAGCAAGGGGGGAAGCGGCTAAAACCCGGAAGGAGGATTATACAGCGCCTGGGGGGGGGGATGTGAGAATGGCATTCAGGCTTAATTCGGGGGAACTGGTGCATCAGATCCAATTCCCTAATCAAGAAGCCTCACCAACCATCAAGGAACCTTCTCGTGGGGTGAAAGCATACAGGTCTAGCCCAATTTATCAGTTCTATAATGCATCCGTTGTCCATGGGAGATGATATCCACAGCATGGGCACATCTGTAACTCCACGGTCCACAATCCTCCATTCCTGTGTCTGGCTGTTGACAATGCACTGCCTACTTTGTTTTGACGTAATGTGTGGAGTGCATTATGGTTGTCAGTGATGACTGGGGGTTGGGGGGTGAGTAGCGGGGTGGACCGGTGTGGGTGGGGGGAGGGTAGAACGGGAAGGGGGATGCGGAAGGTGGGGGTTGGGGGAGGGGGGCGTGAGGGGAGGGATGCCGGGGCGTAGCAGCAGGGGGGGGGTGGGGTGATGAGGATGGGGGGAGGTGAGCGGGTGGTAGAGGGTGGTTGGGGGTCTGGGGGGAGTAACGGGTAGGGGGAGGGGGCTGTAGGGTGGGGGGGGGTGTATTGGGTGCAGGTGGGGGGGGGGGGGGGGAAGGGGGGGAGTTATATCTAATTCTGCTTTATTTGGGTGTGGTAGGGGGTGTTTAGGAGCAGGAGGGGTGTGTGGGAGCGTGTGTGTGATGGGCTGTTAGGGGTGGGGGAGGGGGGGGGGGGTGAGGGGTGCGTGTGAGAAGGGGGTGGGGTGGTGGGGTTGAGTGTGGTTGGGGAGTGTTGTGGATGTGGTTGGGTGTTGTTATTTTTTTTTTTTTTATTTTTTTTTTTACCCTTATTTTTTTTTTTATAAGTTTTTTTATTTTATATTTTTATACAATTAAACTGTCAATCTTTGTACATAGATGCATTCAGTGCAAGGAGTATGGCAAACTGTTCTGTAGAAGGGTAGAGGCCAATTATTGATGCGTGCTTCCAATTTCTTTAAGAGAGCATCACTCGGTACGACAACAGCATACCAGCTGCACCAGTGGTTTGGTTGAACAGAACCATCAACGTAAATAATTGCGTGAGTGTGCTGTGACTCAGTTATCAGTAAAGATTAAGGCCTCATGTTTGGCTTCAAGGCGAAGTTTGGTTGTGATTTAACGAAGTAGTTTGGGGGGAAATGGAGGAATGGTAGTTTGGAATGGGGTAATATAACATGGAAGCGGAGAAAGTGCCGCTGTTTGCCTTACTGACTAGATCAAGTAGCTTTCAGCTGACCCTGTCTCAGCTGTTCACAGCCTCAGCAAACCCCAGCACATCTACAGCTGAAGGACGGTGAAATATTTGTTGAAAAGTGATAGAGTACATGATATATCAAGTGCTACAGGCGAGTGTCCTTATTGCGCCATTAAATCTTGTTATAGAGGGAAAATCATATGGTATTGATGGAACGTTGTAATTTGAGGTTATTATGAAGTGTTATGTTTTATCCATGATGTTTTAGTAATAAGTCCACTTTTTCATTTGATCACCATCACCTAAAGACACTTGTTAGTGAAACTGTACTGAGTGTAAGCAAGTAGTGTTGGAAAAAACCCAGTTGGTTACGAGACACTGAATGTTGAACTGTTAGGGAATGGGTATATGCTGAAAATTGCTTGCAGTGGTGAATGCATCTTCATTCGTAGAATTGCTGTGTGTAACTTTGCCTTTATGACTCTGCAGACATTTAATATATATACCTCATGATTTCAAACTAAATCCATGAGTCGTGCAACCATGATAAATACAGAGGCAAGGGAAATGTGTTACACCAGGAATACGCCAAAGTAGGAGTGACTGAACAAGGAAGAGTTCTGATATGATGTAACACAAGATGGGAACTTGGCCACACAAGGGGACCATCATTCAAAATACTATGGCATGGGGGCCACAATTGATGCTGTGACGGAATTGGGATAGTTGACTATCAAAGATTGTGGCAATTTTTGTTTTTGTGTATTTCGATCTTCGTTTCAAGAAACAAGAAAATTTCTAAAGGAAAAGTGCTTAGCGCTTCTTTTTATTATAATAATAATAATAACAAACAATATTAATCTAAGAAAGTAGGAACAATGAAAGGAGGACATAAAAGTAAATGCTACAAAAAACTTCAACAGGAAGTTCTGGAAAGTTGGAAGTTGAAGCAGCAAATTACTTATATGGCAGAGTTTCAACTATCAAAGAAACTGAGATACAAAACTGTGGTGTGTGGATGTGACAATAGTACTTACAAAGGACTTGTTGAACTAATTGATCGTGCGGGTCCTATCTAAATATAAAGTGGCTAAAGGATGGGGCCATTAAACCATCTACTCTAAACGACTCAAATAGATTAAAAACTTGTCAAGTCTCACTTACAGTAAAAAAGGAGTTGAAAAACGGGAAGAAGAGGAAACCAGTACGAATTGAAGGTTCTTTGGACCGACTTCCATTATCGAAAAAGCTGGCACAATACTGTCAGAAGAACCTTAGAAACGAATGTTGCACTGACCATGTAAATGAAGGATTGGATATCCTTGCCTGTTTTTTCCACTATCCTTCATGTTGACAAGCACATCATCTTTGCCTATGGTCCTGATTCCTGGTTGTTTTTACCAAAGTGCAAAAGCAGCAATGGTACACCACCCTCACACTTCACTATGAAAAATCCAGTTCCAGCTAGAGAAAAACTGTGTACTTCAAGGAGGTTTCATGATATCTACAAAGGCCTTACAAGAGGAGACATGATGCGGAACGGGTGTTAAACAGGCAGACTCAGAAATCCCCAATGAGAATCCTCCATCAATGAATATGGGCATACTGAACAAGTATTGTATCGACCAGTTGGCAAGTTGAGTTCGCTGCCAGCAAGCATTGCCGAGTACAATGCTGGGTATCAGAGAAGTTGTTCGAAGTACCACTCGGCTATGGACGTTCTGCAGTGACCAAAGGCGGCCTGAACCTTGGTAAGAAAAGCAGACAACAAGGTCCCTAGATGTAGGAAGAGGTGAAAAACTAATGGACTCTTCACTTGAAGCGGGACGGCATTAGATGCCATCTATGTCCACACCTACACCTAGTCAAAGGTTTAGTATTCATGTTTCTTATTTGTACATTTGTATGTATAATATGTATAAAAAATGTGTGTAATTACATGTATATGTTTACATAATCACTGGCAATACGATTTTCGGCATGTATTTCTTTTCTTTCCAGTTTCATCTGATGGACAGTCATGATTGGTGATCTCAAGAAGAAACTTCAGGATGCAGGATCTTTCATGGAACTTCTGGATGCAGGGATCATCATGTAACTTCAGGTTGCGAGGGATAACATGGAACTTCAGGGATGCAGGGATCATCATGAAACTTCTGGATGCCTGAGTTTCACCATGGAACTCGGATATCGTCTATACACCCAGTGCTACTCTCAATAAACACAAGTCAGTAAGATGATTTTTACCCACACAAACTTACCTAAATACCTCTAAACATTTCTTCTTTTTTCTCGAAAATTCATTTATTTCATATTTCTTGAACATCAATTATTTATAAATTGATCATTACCATTTTTGCACTATTTATTTAGGGGACATTGTTCTAAATTATGATGATGAACTTTGAGTAATAATCCCTTCCATTTTTACATACCATGAGTATGTAGCGCAAGAAATAGTGGAAAACATGTTGAGATAAATATTTTTTTGGTTCTAAAAAAGACTATAATACATGACTGTGCATCATAAAATAAAAACAGCATTGCTCTATCATTTTCATCTATCAAAAACAATTTCGACATTGCCAGTATTTATCCCCTTTGCAATAATTATTGCCACGTCCAACTTCACATTTTTTTTATGTTTATTTACTGGACGATCTTGATGAAACTTTTATTTAATATACTCTGGGACATACTAGATTCTCTGGTCACATTACAATGAAATAATACAAGGTAAAAAAAAAAAAGTCTAACACCCATAGTTGTTCCTGCATGCATAAATATTAATTAACGTTTAGCAGTTACTTTCTTCCCCTCGTCATGGTACACAAAGGTTCACCAGCACACTCTTCCCTCATCATGGTACACAAAGGTTCACCAGCACACTCTTCCCTCGTCATGGTACTCAAAGGTTCACCAGCACACTCTTCCCTCTTCCTTGGTCACAAAGGTTCACCAGCACACTCTTCCCTCGTCATGGTACACAAAGGTTCACCAGCACACTCTTCCCTCGTCATGGTACACAAAGGTTCACCAGCACACTCTTCCCTCGTCATGGTACACAAAGGTTCACCAGCACACTCTTCCTCGTCATGGTACACAAAGGTTCACCAGCACACTCTTCCCTCGTCATGGTACACAAAGGTTCACCAGCACACTCTTCCCTCGTCATGGTACACAAAGGTTCACCAGCACACTCTTCCCTCGTCATGGTACACAAAGGTTCACCAGCACACTCTTCCCTGTCATGGTACACAAAAGGTTCACAGCACACTTCCTCGTCATGGTTACACAAAGGTTCACCAGCACACTCTTCCCTAGTCATGGTACACAAAGGTTCACCAGCACACTCTTCCCTCGTCATGGTACACAAAGGTTCACAAGCACACTCTTCCCTCGTCATGGTACACGGAAGAATTCACCAGCACACTCTTACCTCGTATGGTAACAAAGGTTCACAGCACACTCTTCCCTCGTTCATGGTACAAATGGTTCACAAGCATCACTTCTTCCCTCGTCATGGTACATACAAAGGTTCACCAGCACACTTCTTCCCTCGTCATGGTACACAAAAGGTTCACAAGCACACTCTTCCCTCGTCAGGAACACAAGGTTCACAAGCACCCTCTTCCTCGTCATGGTACACAAAAGGTTCACCAGCACACTCTTCCCTCGTCATGGCTACACAAGGTTCACCTGACACTCTTCCCTCGTCATACTACACGGAGGTTACAAGCACACTCTTCACTCGTCACTGGGTACACAAAGGATTCACCAGCACATCTTTCCCTCGTCATGGTACACGGAGGTTACAAGCCCACTCCTGCCCTCGTCGTGGTACACAAAGGTTCACCAGCACACTCTTCTCGTCATGGTACACAAAGGTTCACCAGCATCACTCTTCCCTCGTCTTGGTACACAAAGGTTCACCAGACTCTCTTCCCTTCGTCATGGTTCAGGAGGTTCACCAGCACACTCTTCCATGTCATGGTACACAAAGGTTCACCAGCACACTTTCCCTCGTCATGGTATTCAGAGGTTCACAAGCACCACTCTTCCTCGTCATTGGTACACGGACGGTTCACAAGCACACTCTAACTCGTCATGGTACACCAAAAGTTCACAAGAACACTCTTCCCTCGTCATGATACACAAAGGTTCACCATCACACTCTTCCCCTCGTCTTGATACACAAAGTTCCACCATCACATCTTCCCTCGTCATGGTACACAAAGGTTCACCAGAAACACACCTCCACGTCATGGTACACAAAGGTTCACATCACCACTCTTCCCTTCATGGTACACAAAGGTAGATTCGCCATCCACACTCTTCCCTCGTCATGATACACAAAGGTTCACAAGCCACTCTTCCCTACGTCATGGTTACACGGACGGGTTCACAAGCACACTCTTCCCTCGTCATGATAACAATGGGTTCACCAGGCACTTCTTCCCTCGTTCATGGTACACAAAGGGTCACCAAGCACACTCTTCCCTGTCATGGTACACCCAAAGGTTCACTGCACACTCTTCCTCGTCATGGTACACAATGGTTCACAGCACACTCTTCCATCGTCATAGTACACAGAGGTTCACCAGCACACTCTTCCCTCGTCATTGGTACACAAAGTTCACAAGCACACTCTCTCCCTCGTCATGGGGTACACAAAGGTTCACTAGCACACTTCCCGCGTCATGGACACAAAGGTTCAACAAGCACACTATTCCCTCGTCATAGATACACAAAGGTTAACGGCACACTCTTCCTCGTCATGGTACACGGAGGTTAACAAGACACACTTTTCCCTTCGTCATGGTACACAAAGGTTCACCAGCACACTCTTCCCTCGTCTGGTAACAAAGGTTACCACACACTTTTTCCCTCGTCATGGTACACAAAGGTTCAAAAAGGCCCCCTTTCCCCTCGTCAGGGTACAAAAAGGTTCACCAGCACACTTTTCCCTCTCATGGTCACAAAGGTTTACAAGCACATTTTCCCAACCTCAATTCGTATTTCCCATTCATCTTAACACAAAAAGGAAAAGATCACCAACAAAACTAACATATGTAAATTTTACCTTATTCCTAGAATGACCCTCGTATTGTAGAATCTTAAGACCCGTGTAGTATTTTAGTCTTTTTAGTAATAATAAGATGTTATTTCTTTGAAGAATAAAGAAAAATTAAAAACTTTTTTTTATAATAAAAAGGGTTAAAAGGACCCCAATGGAAATAAGTCATCGTTGATTTTTTTGGGTTTTACCCCAGGTTCTCTACACATATGTCTTGTATATAATTCTATGTAACTGTATTTGTTATACCTAAAAAAACTTACTTATTAAATTTAATAACAAACACAGAATTTCCTTCACAGACACTGATGGTCCCCACACACCTTTCAGCGAACTGAGGGTCTGCAACTTCAGCGACACTGATGGGTCACGCAACCTTCAGCAGACATGACGGGTACCACCCCCTTCAGCAAAAGGGAGGGTCACCCACACCTTCACAGACGTGACGGGTCCCCAACACCTTCAGCAGACAGTTGAGGGGTCACCACACCTTCGCAGACAGTGACGGGCACCCAACCCCTTTCATTTTATATATTTTTTTTATTTTTTTTTATTTACACGGGCCCGTTTCCCACAAGGCAGGTCCCCCGAAAAGAAAAACTTTCCCCTCTTCACCCATCACTGTTTTCCCAGAAGGGTGCTTTAACTACATTTTTTAAATGCAACTTAAACCCCCCTTCAGAGTACAGGCACTTATTTCCCATTCCAGGACTAAATTTCCGGCCTGCCGGGTTTCCCTGCCCCCCTTTCATAAATGTTTCTTGCTCACACTCCAACGCACCCAAAGTTTAAAACCATTTTTCCATTCACTCCATCAAACACGTCCGCAACCTGCTGGAAGTCCAAGCCCCTCGCACAAAAACCTCTTTTTCCCCCCCCTCTCCAACCTTTTCCCAGGCCGACCCCTACCCGCCTTTTCCCTTCCCCCAGAGATACACTCTTGAAGTCATTCTGTTTCGCTCCATTTTTTTACTGTCCCAACCCCCTCAACAAAACCCCCTTCCCCAGCCCCCCTGGCAAAAAGTTTTGGTAAACCCCCACCCCCTCCTAACTTCCAAAAATACGAAATTTCGCATAAATTTACACCCCCATTGCCCTCGACATGACATCTCCACGCCTCCCGCCCCTCCTGCTGCAACATTCATCACCATGCTTTACACCCATTAAAAGCGTTGGTAAAACTATACTCTCATACTTCCCCTCTTTGCCTCCCGGAAAAGTTCTTTGTCTCCACAGCTCCTAAGTGCACCCTCACATACTTAAAATACTTTTGATGTATATATGCATACATTTTCCCCTTGTTCCCTCTGGACCCTTTAAACTCATTTCGAAACCGAGGAAAAAAAGATTATTTTAATTTTTCTAGAGTTTTTATGGAGGAAATTTTTTGATTCGCATTTGACACCATCAGTACACAATAACATGAACTCAAAAAATATGTGACGCCATCAATAACGAAAATGTCACCACAACAATTTGTGACGTCATAAAAATATGTGACACTCATACACATTACGTGAACCTTCCCTTTTCTTACAAAAACTGTAAAGACAATCAAAACACACAATAAATAACACCTTTCCAATAAACGAAAGATTACTTCATACATGAAATATGTACACATGTCAAAAAATTAGTTAAAAGTTGTTTTTTTTTTTTTTTTTTGTTTTGTGTTTTTTTTTTGGTTTTTTGTATGTGTTGTTTTATTGTGTTTTTGTGAGTTGTTAAATATTAAAATGGAAAAAATTAAAAAATTTTAAAAAGTTTTTTTTATTTTTTGGGGTGGGGGGTTGGGGGAAAAGTTTTAAATTGGAATTTTTTGGGGGATAAAAAAATATATTTTAATGAAAAATTTAAAAAACAAAACTCGTCTAGTAAATTCATGGTGTAACTTAAAAGGTTTTCCAAAATTCTTTTTAAATTCCCTTCCCTCGGTGGCGAGCTGGTGCGAGCTTCGTCTTGTCCACTACCTTTGGGCGCGGCTGTCTTGGGGGGTGTAATTACTGGACGCAGTTTTCTGTGTCACCCCTAGTAATTCCACCCACCTGGACAGCCACGACCGAAGGTCATCTAGACAAGACGAAGTTTCCACCCAGCAAGTCACTGGGGGTGGCAACCACTGACTCTGGGGAAGGGAATCCACCTGAGGTGGCACAAGTGGACTCCTGGAGACACTGATCCGGGGAAGGCACCGCCGACCTTAGGTAAGTGGGGAAGGGGAGACATCCGGGAACGAACGGATGATTCCTGGATACATAAACTTGGGGGAAGGTTGTTGTTGAGGCTGACCTTGGGTAAGTGAGCAAGGGGAGACATCCGGGGGCCCACGGATGGATTCCTGGACACATGAACCTGGGGAAGGCGAGGGGTGGGGGGGGAGGGTGTACCTTAAAGACGAACCACTGGCCTCCACGTGGCAAGGTCTGGTAACTCAGAAATAACTCTGAGGTTGACAGTGGTCGTAAATAATAATTTATTATTATTAATTGTTATTTATAATTCATTTGGATTCAAAAGCGTCAACCTCAACAGTAGCAGGGTGGTGGTATTTCCACTTTAGCCTCCTTGACAAGAGCCGCTGTAGTGTTATTCTCTCTCCAGCCTTCCTGACAGTAATCACAGTGGTGTTAGTCCACTCCAACCTCCTTTTTCGGATTTCAATTTCATCGCCCGCGTACGGTAACCAGGACAAACTTTTGTCTTGGTTCCCTATTGTCAAGTTCCTAGCCTCTCGAATGGCATTGATATCTTCAAAACTCCTCTGTGACAAAGATCGTGACATAGATTGGAACATAGATTGGGACATAAATTGGAACGGCTGAGATTGAAATTCAAGTGTTTAGGTAGAGTTGCCAATTTTGTGTGCTACAGAGTGTTAAGTTTTGATTTTTCTTAAATCATTTTTTATTTCAGTCTGCCACTTCTGTATAACTTCTATATTTAATGACTGACTCACCGAATGACCGGGTCAGGACCCGTTAAGTTTAGTTCATCTGCGGGCTAATTAATTATACTATTTTTTTTTATTTAATTTGGAATCCTTGTAATATCTGGAGAATACCAATACCTCTTTTTATCAGGTTTAAATTTTCATCTCTGATGTGTTTTCAAGAAACCAAAGTTGGGTTTGCTATTAGGCTCAATGAAACCTAATTCGCTATTTTATTAGTTATCCTTGAGGGAATACTTTTATCAGGTTGGAATTTTTTCTTCTAACTTTTCGAGTTGTAGAGGAACTGGGTGCTAGCGACCACAAATCAATTACATTTAGCATTGAATGGAAGTACGATAGTAGCGGATAACTCAGTAACAGTCCCAGATTTTCGCTTAGCAGATTACGTGGGCTTAGAGAACACTTATCATCTGTTGACTGGGATAACGAAGTGAGCTATCAATATGACAGTTTTCTGAACACAATACATGCTGCTCAAAGAACGTTTATCCATTTTTAAAAAAATTAGATCAAATAGAAATGACCCAAAATGGATGAATAATAGGCTCAAATATTTCTAGGCATAAAAGGAATTATAGGGGTATCAAAAGAGGTGAGGGTTTCTTATGAAACGTATATTGACCCTTAAGAGGGACGTTAAAAAAGGGGATAAGAAAAGCTAAAAGGGACTATTTAAATTAAAGTTGTAAGGATTCTAAAAATTTCCCCCCAAAGTTTTTTTCCGGCTTAGAACAAGTTAGGAAAAATGAAAA
>NC_069403.1:110194451-110242629 GCF_026875155.1 Cherax quadricarinatus | reverse complement strand
CATCACCTTGCACTCTTTAATTGTGGAGCGGGAAAACCGCTGGGGCGATTTAAAGGGAAAACAATTTTTAAATTTTATGACAGCCAGAAATCTGTCGTTTCAAGGCCCATCGCAGTCTCTCTCCTGGTGGGAACGTAGGATCTGATCATATCCCTGTTATAATAAAGCTACAAGCTTCTCCATTTAGCAACCTGTACCTCCTAAACCCAATTCTAAAACACCCTTGGATTTAACCCCTTCAGAGCTTTTCTTGATAACGACGAAATTGTTTCGTTGGAAAATTTTTGCCTTCCGCTGCAATTGACGCGATTAGCTCCCTCCACAGCCGAATACTTGTTGCCACTAATACAACTTGCCAATTAGCTTCCACAAAGATCTACCACAATATAAACTTACTAGGGAAATTAGAGACTGTATGAAGAATTATCAAACAGAATGTCGAAGGCACCTTCAAACGCAACAGCCATCTAGGGCTACACTGCATGGGGCTGAGGCAGGACTTAAATACCACGATTAGTTCATCACAAACCGAGAACTTATGGAAATATCTAGTTCTCCAAGCTAACCTTATAAACGTCAGCCTGCAAAATTCTGGAGCAAGATCTGGCAGCTTTTCGGGGCAAAGCACAATTCTCCCCAGATACCTAATTCATACCTTTACTGTTTAATGATAAAGAGGAACTTGAGATTAAACTTGATGATCCACAGGGCCAGGCTAATTTGATGGGTGATGTGTGGGAGAAAATTCTCTCACACAATAACAGTCGCCGATTTAATAATATCCATTATCAGTCGGTCAATGAATGGAGAGATGATAACTTAGCTATCTCCAACCACTACCTTCCATCGATACATCAACTCTTGAAGATGACCACCCTCTTACTAGACCAATTACACTACTTGTGATGAGTCAGGTTACTGGAAGAATGCGAAATAGAGCCCCTGGTCTCTCTGGAATAGCAATGAAACAAAGTTCTTACCCAGAAATTGTAAACAGTCTTTGGTCAATATCTTTAATGCCATCTTGGCCTCCGAACATTTTCCAGTGGTTTTTAAATTTCAAGGATGATCTTTATTGCTAAAACCCTATAAAAAACATCCACCAACCTGGGAACTATAGACCTATATCCTTACTTGAAGTCACTGTCAAAGTTCTTGAGAAAATAATTTCCAATAGATTGAACTATTACATGGAGTATAATCACCTCTTTACTGAAAAACAGTTCGTCTTCAGGACTCAAAGGTACTCATCATACAGTAAATATTATTTTGATGGTGCAGAGAACCTGAAACATCAGGAATGTTCACAAGAGCTTTTGATAGCTTATGGCATGATGATCTTATATATAAACTTATTGACCTACCTTGCCATAACTGGTCCTTTCTCAGATTTATATATAACTTCTTGTCTCAAAGAAAAATCATTCCTACCTTTAACGGCAGGTCGACAGAGGCAAATGAAAAGCTGGATATGTTGGAAATTTAGGTTAGGAAAACTTAGGGAATCATAGAAATTTCGCTGAGAGTTGAGGAAAAAATGTAAATAACAGCTATGCTGAGGTTTTCATAAAACTTACCTGGACGACCATCATTCGAAGATGTAATTCAGTGGTCACTTTATCCAAGAACAATATAGCACATACTGTTTAATAGCAGCGTCTGTACTGCAACATATGCAATAGCAATATTATAGAGTGAGACATAAGTTATTAATGCAGATAAACATCAGCGTTGAAGACCTGAAGGGACTTAAAAGAATTTTCAATATATCACATACAAACTTATATTACAGTTTCTTAAATAAAAATGGTAAATTAGACAAACAGGCAAAAACTAATTCAAACTTTTTTTCTTAGTTTTGTCTATTAAAACACAATTTGGAACCTACAGATGACAAATATTCAATACAAGCTCTTCTGTAAGTGAGACTGACTAATGTTGAAGAATCAAGTAAGTAAATTAGCAAGAAAGTAAGTAATTCTAATAAGGCTTTCGGTAAAAATATTGAAAATTTTTGTTACAAAAGTCATTAGGTAAAATAAGTCATATAACTAAAGTTAACTCAAGATAATACAATAAAGTCGGTTACTTCACAGAAATCAGTTTGTTTAATAAAACTGGCACTTGTAACCTTATTTAATATAAAATCAAGAAGATTCCTTCACTGATGACATAGCAGTAAAGTTTAAAGTTGAGCAGAAGACACAGTCTCCAGTCATTGTTCATAATACAATAAAATTATTACCTACTCACTGTATATAACCAAAAAAATTTTCATCCATTTCGTAAAGTGAATCAGAGACAAAGTTTGATGTTCAAATTTTTGGTGCCTCGAAGGTTCCCAGCTAAACTACTGAGGATTTTGGAAGTTATCTGAGCCATTCCAGGATGCTGGGAAACTGTTCTACAGCCTTGACCATAAGACATGTCAGCATCACAGTTGTTACATGAATGTGCTTCCCGTTACTGTACAGAAAAGTTGAAAATTTGTCGACGATTGGATGAGTCGTTCTCGAGATATGAGTGAAATAAGAACATAAGAACATAAGAAAGGAGGAACACTGCAGGAGGCCTGTTGGCCCATACTAGGCAGGTCCTTTACAATTCATCCCACTAACAAAACATTTGCCCAACCCAATTTTCAATGCCACCCAAGAAATAAGCTCTGATGTGAAAGTCCCACTCAAATCCAACCCCTCCCACTCATGTACTTATCCAACCTAAATTTGAAACTAAAAAAAAAAAAAATTTTTTTAAAAAAAAAAAAATTTTTTTATTTTTTTAAACCCAATTTGGAAAACCAAGGACCCTTTTTTTTCCCAAAAAAAATTTTTTTTTTTTAAATTTTAAAAAAAAAAAATTGGAAAAATTTTAAAAAAAAAGGGGGTTTTTTTTTTTTTTTAAAAAAAAAAAATTTTTAAATTTTTAAAAATAAAAATTTTTTTTTAAAACCCAAAAGGGGGTTTTTTTGGGGGGTTGGGGGGGAAAAAAAAAATTTTTTTTTCCCTTTTTTTTTTTCCCCCCCCGGGGGGGGAAAAATTTTAAAAGGGGAAAAAAATTTTCCCTTTTTAAAAAAAAACCCCCCAAAAAACCCCCTTTTTTTTCCCCCTTTTTTTTGGGACAAATTTTTTAAAAGGGGGCCCCGGGAATTGGAAAAACCTTTTTTTTTTTCCCCCAAAAAAATTTTTTCCCCAAAAAAACCCAATTCCCCCGGGGAAAAAAAAATTTTTTTTTCCCAAAAAAAAAAAATTTAAAGGGGGAAAAACCCCTTTGGGGAAAAAAAAAAAAAAAAAGGGGCCCCCGGGGGTTTTTTTCCCCCCTTTAAATTCCCCCCAAAAAAAAACCCAACCCCCCCCCAAAAAAAATTTATTTTTTTTTTTAATTTAAAAAATTTAAAACCCCCTTTTTTTGGGAAAATTCTCCCAAAAAAACCCCCCCCAAAAAAATTTTTCCTTTTTTAAAAAAAAAAAAAAAACCCCAACCCTTTCCCCCAAAAAATTTTAAAAATTTTTTTAAAAAAAAATTTTTTTTTTTTTTTAAAAAATTCCCCCCCTTTTCAGACAACCATAATGGAGTCCACCCCCACATAGTTTGAGCAGAAATTATTCCAACAATTCTGGCGGGAGATTTTAACGCCCATCATCTTGCACTCTTTAATTGTGGAGCTGGTAATCCGCTGGGCGACTTGAAGGGAAAACAATTATTTAATATTATGACAGCCAGAAATCTGTCGTTTCAAGGCCCATCGCAGTCTCTCTCCTGGTGGGAACGTAGGATCTGATCATATCCCTGTTATAAAGCTACAAGCTTCTCCATTTAGCATACCTGTACCTCCTAAACCCAATCTAAACACCCTTGGATTTGACCCCTTCAGAGCTTTTCTTGATAACGACGAAATTGTTTCGTTGGAAAATTTGCCTTCCGCTGCAATTGACGCGATTAGCTCCCTCCACAGCCGAATACTTGTTGCCACTAATACAACTTGCCAATTAGCTTCCACAAAGATCTACCAGCAATATAAACTTACTAGGGAAATTAGAGACTGTATGAAGAATTATCAAACAGAATGTCGAAGGCACCTTCAAACGCAACAGCCATCTAGGGCTACACTGCATAGGTTGAGGCAGGACTTAAATACCACGATTAGTCATCACAAACGAGACTTATGGAAATATCTAGTTCTCCAAGCTAACCAGTATAAACGTCAGCCTGCAAAATTCTGGAGCAAGATCTGGCAGCTTTTCGGGGCAAAGCACAATTCTCCCAGTTACCTAATTCATACCTTTACTGATGATGATAAAGAGGAACTTGAGATTAAACTTGATGATCCACAGGACCAGGCTAATTTGATGGGTGATGTGTGGGAGAAAATTCTCTCACACAATAACAGTCGCCGATTTAATAATATCCGTTATCAGTCGGTCAATGAATGGAGAGATGATAACTTAGCTGATCTCCAACCACTACCTTCCATCGATACATCAACTCTTGAAGATGACCACCCTCTTACTAGACCAATTACACTACTTGTGATGAGTCAGGTTACTGGAAGAATGCGAAATAGAGCCCCTGGTCTCTCTGGAATAGCAATGAAACAAAGTTCTTACCCAGAAATTGTAAACAGTCTTTGGTCAATATCTTTAATGCCATCTTGGCCTCCGAACATTTTCCAGTGGTTTTAAATTTCAAGGATGATCTTTATTGCTAAACCCTATAAAAACATCCACCAACCTGGGAACTATAGACCTATATCCTTACTTGAAGTCACTGTCAAAGTTCTTGAGAAAATAATTTCCAATAGATTGAACTATTACATGGAGTATAATCACCTCTTTACTGAAAAACAGTTCGTCTTCAGGACTCAAAGGTACTCATCATACAGTAAATATTATTTTGATGGTGCAGAGAACCTGAAACATCAGGAATGTTCACAAGAGCTTTTGATAGCTTATGGCATGATGATCTTATATATAAACTTATTGACCTACCTTACCATAACTGGTCCTTTCTCAGATTTATATATAACTTCTTGTCTCAAAGAAAAATCATTCCTACCTTTAACGGCAGGTCGACAGAGGCAAATGAAAAGCTGGATATGTTGGAAAATTAGGTTAGGAAAACTTAGGGAATCATAGAAATTTCGCTGAGAGTTGAGGAAAAAATGTAAATAACAGCTATACTGAGGTTTTCATAAAACTTACCTGGACGACCATCATTCGAAGATGTAATTCAGTGGTCACTTTATCCAAGAACAATATAGCACATACTGTTTAATAGCAGCGTCTGTACTGCAACATATGCAATAGCAATATTATAGAGTGAGACATAAGTTATTAATGCAGATAAACATCAGCGTTGAAGACCTGAAGGGACTTAGAAGAATTTTCAATATATCACATACAAACTTATAATACAGTTTCTTAAATAAAAATGGTAAATTAGACAAACAGGCAAAAACTAATTCAAACTTTTTTTCTTAGTTTTGTCTATTAAAACACAATTTGGAACCTACAGATGACAAATATTCAATACAAGCTCTTCTGTAAGTGAGACTGACTAATGTTGAAGAATCAAGTAAGTAAATTAGCAAGAAAGTAAGTAATTCTAATAAGGCTTTCGGTAAAAATATTGAAATTTTTGTTACAAAGGTCATTAGGTAAAATAAGTCATATAACTAAAGTTAACTCAAGATAATACAATAAAGTCGGTTACTTCACAGAAAACAGTTTGTTTAATAAAACTGGCACTTGTAACCTTATTTAATATAAAATCAAGAAGATTCCTTCACTGATGACATAGCAGTAAAGTTTAAAGTTGAGCAGAAGACACAGTCTCCAGTCATTGTTCATAATACAATAAAATTATTACCTACTCACTGTATATAACCAAAAAAATTTTCATCCATTTCGTAAAGTGAATCAGAGACAAAGTTCGATGTTCAAATTTTTGGTGCCTCGAAGGTTCCCAGCTAAACTACTGAGGATTTTGGAAGTTATCTGAGCCATTCCAGGATGCTGGGAAACTGTTCTACAGCCTTGACCATAAGACACGTCAGCATCACAGTTGTTACATGAATGTGCTTCCCGTTACTGTACAGAAAAGTTGAAAATTTGTCGACGATTGGATGAGTCGTTCTTGAGATATGAATGAAATAAGAACATAAGAAAGGAGGAACACTGCAGGAGGCCTGTTGGCCCATACTAGGCAGGTCCTTTACAATTCATCCCACTAACAAAACATTTGCCCAACCCAATTTTCAATGCCACCCAAGAAATAAGCTCTGATGTGAAAGTCCCACTCAAATCCAACCCCTCCCACTCATGTACTTATCCAACCTAAATTTGAAACTACCCAAAGTCCCAGCCTCAATAACCCAACTAGGTAGACTGCTCCACTCATCAACTACCCAATTTCCAAACCAATACTTTCCTATGTCCTTTCTAAATCTAAACTTATCTAATTTAAATCCATTACTGCGGGTTCTCTCTTGGAGAGACATCCTCAAGACCTTATTAATATCCCCTTTATTAATACCTATCTTCCACTTATACACTTCGATCAGGTCTCCCCTCATTCTTCGTCTAACAAGTGAATGTAAACTTAAGAGTCTTCAATCTTTCTTCATAAGGAAGATTTCTAATGCTATGTATTAATTTAGTCATCCTACGCTGAATGTTTTCTAACGAATTTATGTCCATTCTGTAATATGGAGACCAGAACTGAGCTGCATAATCTAGGTGAGGCCTTACTAATGATGTATATAAAGCTGCAGTATGACCTCTGGACTTCTGTTGCTTACACTTCTTGATATAATCCCAGTAATCTATTTGCCTTATTACGTATGCTTAGGCATTGCTGTCTTGGTTTAAGGTTGCTGCTCACCATAACCCCCCAAGTCCTTTTTGCAATCTGTATGGATAAGTTCTACATCATTTAACTTATAAGTACTAGGGTTATGGGCACTCCCAAGCTTCAGAACCTTGCATTTATCTACACTGAACTGCATCTGCCACTTTTCTGACCAAGAATAGAGTTTGTTTAAATCCTCCTGAAGTTCCATAACATCTACGTTTGAATCAATTATCCTACCTATCTTTGTGTCATCGGCGAATTTGCTCATATCACTAGTAATTCCCTCATCAAGATCATTGATATATATATTATAAACAACAACGGGCCCAAGACTGATCCCTGTGGAACGCCACTTGTTACAGATCCCCAGGTTGGTGAGGGGCTCTTGATTTGGGGAATTGGATCTCTGTTCCAGTTCCCCAAATTAAGCCTGAATGCCTTCCACATCCTCCCCCAGGCGCTGTATAATACTCCGGGTTTAGCGCTTCCCCCTTGATTATAATAATAATAATACAGATCCCCACTCGGATTTAACCCCATTTATGGACACTCTCTGCTTCCTGTCAGTGAGCCATGACTCGATCCACGAGAGCACTTTTCCCCCAATGCCATGAGCTGCCACTTTCTTTAACAGTCTATGGTGCGGAACTCTATCAAAAGCCTTACTAAAATCTAAGTAAATAATATCAAATTCTTTATCGTGGTCAACAGCCTCAAAAGCTTTACTGAGGAAAGTTAATAAATTAGACAAGACCGGCCTCTTGTGAATCCATGCTGAGTATCATTAATCAAGCTATGCTTATCGAGATGGCTTCTTATAATCTCTGCTATAATTGACTCTAGTAATTTGCCTACAATTGAGGTCAGGCTTATTGGGTGGTAATTTGACGGTAACGACTTGTCCCCTGTTTTAAAAATAGGAATTACATTAGCCATCTTCCACATATCAGACACTACACCTGTTTGAAGAGATAAATTAAAAATATTAGTTAATGGTTCACAGAGTTCCATTTTGCATTCCTTAAGAACCCTTGAAAAAACCTCATCAGGACCCGGTGACTTATTTTGCTTCAGTCTGTCTATCTGCTTCACAACCATTTCACTAGTGACTGTGATGTTACATAATTTATCTTCTTCTAGCCCACTGTAAAAATTAATTACTGGAATATTGTTAGTGTCTTCTGTGTTAAAAACTGAGAGAAAATAATTATTAAAAATCGAGCACATTTCATTCTCTTTGTCAGTAAGGTGCCCATAGTTATTTTTAAGGGGACCTATCTTATCTCTAACTTTTGTTCTATAGACCTGGAAAAAACTTTTTGGGTTAGTTTTAGAATCCTTAGCAACTTTAATTTCATAGTCCCTTTTAGCTTTTCTTATCCCCTTTTTTAACGTCCCTCTTAATGTCAATATACTGATTCATAAGATGACCCTCACCTCTTTTGATACGCCTATAAATTCCTTTCTTATGCCCTAGTAGATATTTGAGCCTATTATTCATCCATTTTGGGTCATTTCTATTTGATCTAATTTCTTTAAATGGGATAAACGTTCTTTGAGCAGCATGTATTGTGTTCAGAAAACTGTCATATTGATAGCTCACTTCGTTATCCCAGTCAACAGATGATAAGTGTTCTCTAAGCCCATCGTAATCTGCTAAGCGAAAATCTGGGACTGTTACTGAGTTATCGCTACTATCGTACTTCCATTCAATGCTAAATGTAATTGATTTGTGGTCGCTAGCACCCAGTTCCTCTACAACTCGAAAAGTTAGAAGAAAAAATTCCAACCTGATAAAAGTATTCCCTCAAGGATAACTAATAAAATAGCGAATTAGGTTTCATTGAGCCTAATAGCAAACCCAACTTTGGTTTCTTGAAAACACATCAGAGATGAAAATTTAAACCTGATAAAAAGAGGTATTGGTATTCTCCAGATATTACAAGGATTCCAAATTAAATAAAAAAAAATAGTATAATTAATTAGCCCGCAGATGAACTAAACTTAACGGGTCCTGACCCGGTCATTCGGTGAGTCAGTCATTAAATATAGAAGTTATACAGAAGTGGCAGACTGAATAAAAAGTGATTTAAGAAAAATCAAAACTTAACACTCTGTAGCACACAAAATTGGCAACTCTACCTAAACACTTGAATTTCAATCTCAGCCGTTCCAATTTATGTCCCAATCTATGTTCCAATCTATATCACGATCTTTGTCACAGAGGAGTTTTGAAGATATCAATGCCATTCGAGGAGGCTAGGAACTTTGACAATAGGGAACCAAGACAAAAGTTTGTCCTGGTTACCGTACGCGGGCGATGAAATTGAAATCCGAAAAAGGAGGTTGGAGTGGGACTAACACCACTGTGATTACTGTCAGGAAGGCTGGAGAGAGAATAACACTACAGCGGCTCTTGTCAAGGAGGCTAAAGTGGAAATACCACCACCCTGGCTACTGTTGAGGTTGACGCTTTTGAATCCAAATGAATTATAAATAACAATTAATAATAATAAATTATTATTTACGACCACTGTCAACCTCAGAGTTATTTCTGAGTTACCAGACCTTGCCACGTGGAGGCCAGTGGTTCGTCTTTAAGGTACACCCTCCCCCCCCCACCCCTCGCCTTCCCCAGGTTCATGTGTCCAGGAATCCATCCGTGGGCCCCCGGATGTCTCCCCTTGCTCACTTACCCAAGGTCAGCCTCAACAACAACCTTCCCCAAGTTTATGTATCCAGGAATCCATCCGTTCGTTCCCGGATGTCTCCCCTTCCCCACTTACCTAAGGTCGGCGGTGCCTTCCCCGGATCAGTGTCTCCAGGAGTCCACTTGTGCCACCTCAGGTGGATTCCCTTCCCCAGAGTCAGTGGTTGCCACCCCCAGTGACTTTGCTGGGTGGAAACTTCGTCTTGTCTAGATGACCTTCGGTCGTGGCTGTCCAGGTGGGTGGAATTACTAGAGGTGACACAGAAAACTGCGTCCAGTAATTACACCCACCAAGACAGCCGCGACCGAAGGTCAGCTGGACAAGACGAAGCTCGCACACAGCTCGGCCACCGAGGAGAGGCTAATTAAGAAGAATTTTGGAAATCCTTTTAAGTTACACCATGAATTTATACTAGTACGAGTTTTGTTTTGGTTATTTATCAGTTTAAAAGTATATGTGAGTGTTTTATCTTATGTAGATGAATGTCCAAGTGTTGAAGAACTTGTCCACCTCCATCAAAACTATTAAATATTACACTGTTTTCATTTTTATTTATTTATTGGTCTTTCTCATTTGACACTGAAGGTTAACAAGCTCACAAACATACACATATATAAGCATTTTCACATACATTTATACGCTGGTTTATGGTATTTTGACGACATTGTTTGTGAAACGTAAATATATAAAGACGGGACACGTTTGTGACACTAGTGTAGGACTGTGACATGTGTACATATTCTTATGTATGAATGTAATGCTTACGTGTTATTGTGAATAGGTGTTATGTTATTGTGTGTTGATGATTGTCATGTGTACATTTTATTTTGTAAGAATGAGTGTATGGTTCACGTAATGTGTATGAGTGTCACATATTGTTTATGAGCGTCACAAATTGTGTGTGAGTGTACATGTTATTGTATATTGATGAGTGTCACATATTAATGTATGGGGCGTCACATATTGTGTATGGGGTGTACATGTTTTTGGGGTATTGATGAGTTTTAAAAATGGAATCACTAAATTCCCCCTTTAAAAATTCAAAAAAATTTTATAATAATCTCGGGTTTCTCGTGTTTGTAAATGATTTTTGAAGGTCGCTGAGGGAATCAATGCAAATGTATGCATGTATACATACAAGAACGTACTTTAAGTTTGTGAGTGGTGCCATTTAGGGTCTGTGGGGGGAAAAGAATTTGTCCTTGGAGGCAAAGGGGGGGAATGTACCTGGAGTTTTCCCTGGAGAGATTTTTGGGGGGTAAACCCGGCCCCCCGGACCCGGTTTTGTGCCCAGGCCCCCTGGGGGAAATCACCCGCCGGACCCAAACCCCAAGGCTTTTTGCTGCTGGCTGCACGCAAACCAACGTACGAGCCGCCCGGGGTGATCAGGAAAAATGACTTTAGGTTTCTTTTTCCAGTGCCAGCTTTTAAGACTTCCAAAGGGGTTTGTTGGTAATCCCCCTTTGTGTGCTGGGAGGGAGTTTTAACAGTTCGGGCCCTGCCTTATTGGGATGGTCTCCCTTAAAAGTGCTAGTGAACCCCGCTTTTCATTGGGGGATGGTTGGGATTTGTCTGCCCCGTCTTTTGCTTTCGTTAGGAGTGTTTTCGGTGTGCAAGTTTGGTTTCCCGTCCCTTAGGATTTTCCAGGGGGTTATATCATTGTATCTCTCCCCCCTGCGTTTTCCCGGGAAAACAGGTTTAGAAAACCCCAAGCGCCCCGTAATTGAGGTGTTTTTAAAACCCGTTATGCGCGCCCTGGAAAATTCTCTGGACATTTTCTAGGGGCGGAAATTTTACCTGCCTTGAAAAAGGGGCTGTTGAGTTTCAGAAAATTCCAGCCCAGATAGAACAAGTGACCTGAAGAGTGTCATCATGGGCTTTGGGCCCCCCTAGTTTTGAAAAAGGTTTTCATTTTCCTTCCCGTCATTTTTTTAGCAGATGCGATTTATACAATGTTATGGTCCTTGAAAGGGGAGTCCTCCGGGGCATAAATTCACTCCTAGGTCTTTGACGTTGGTGTTTCGCTCTTTTTTGGGCCAGAATTTGTTTTGTACTCTGATGAAGATTTAATTTCCTCATGTTTACCATATCTGAGTAATTGAAATTTCTCATCGTTGAACTTCATATTGTTTTCTGCAGCCCACTGAAAGATTTGGTTGATGTCCGCCTGGAGCCTTGCAGTGTCTGCAATGGAAGACACTGTCATGCAGATTCGGGTGTCATCTGCAAAGGAAGACACGGTGCTGGGGCGGGAAAATCCTTGTCTATGTCGGATATGGGGGATGAGGAACAAGATGGGAGCTAGTACTGTGCCTTGGGGGACAGAGCTTTTCACCGTACTGCCTCGGACTTTACTCTGTTGACGACTACTCTCTGTGTTCTGTTAGTGAGGAAATTATAGATCCATCGACCGACTTTTCCTGTTATTCCTTTAGCGCGCATTTTGTGCGCTATTACGCCATGGTCACACTTGTCGAAGGCTTTTGCAAAGTCTGTATATATTACATCTGCTATGAGAGTATAGTTTTACCAACGCTCTTATATGGGTGTGAAGCATGGGTGATGAATGTTGCAGCGAGGAGAAGGCTGGAGGCAGTGGAGATGTCATGTCTGAGGGCAATGTGTGTGTGTGAATATTATGCAGAGAATTCGTAGTTTTGGAAGTTAGGAGGAGGTGCAGGATTACCAAAAACTGTTGTCCAGAGGGCTGAGGAAGGGTTGTTGAGGTGGTTCGGACATGTAGAGAGAATGGAGCGAAACAGAATGACTTCAAGAGTGTATCAGTCTGTAGTGGAAGGAAGGCAGGGTAGGGTCGGCCTAGGAAAGGTGGAGAGAGGGGGTAAAGGAGGTTTTGTGTGCGAGGGGCTTGGACTTCCAGCAGGTATGCGTGAGCGTGTTTTGATAGGAGTGAATGGAGACAAATGGTTTTTAATACTTGACGTGCTGTTGGAGTGTGAGCAAAGTAACATTTATGAAGGGGTTCAGGGAAACCGGCAGGCCGGACTTGAGTCCTGGAGATGGGAAGTACAGTGCCTGTACTCTGAAGGAGGGGTGTTAATGTTGCAGTTTAAAAACTGTAGTGTAAAGCACCCTTCTGGCAAGACAGTGATGGAGTGAATGATGGTGAAAGTTTTTCTTTTTCGGGCCACCCTGCCTTGGTGGGAATCGGCCAGTGTGATAATAAAAAAAAATAAAATAAATATATATATGAAGGTGTGTGGTGCCCGTCACTGTGCTGAAGGTGTGTGGTGACCCGTCACTGTCTGCTGAAGGTGTGTGGTGACCCGTCACTGTCTGCTGAAGGTGTGTGGTGACCCGTCAGTGTCTGCTGAAGGTGTGCGGTGACCCATCACTGTCTGCTGAAGGTGTGCAGTGACCCATCAGTGTCTGCTGAAGGTGTGTGGTGACCCGTCAGTGTCTGCTGAAGGAGTGTCTGTGTTTGTTCACGTTATAAGTAAGTAAGTAAGTTTATTCAGGTATACACAAATACAGTTACATAGAATTATCATACATAGCAGCATATGTGTAGAGAACCTGGGATAACCCAAAAAAGTCAGACAGAGTGACTTATTTCATTGGGGTCCTTTTACCTTATTATTATAATATAAAGGTTATAATATTTTCGCTTATTATTATTTCAATGAAGAGTAACATCTGTATTATATACTAAGAAGACTTATCGTACTACACGAGTGTCATTAAGACTATCTACAATACGAGGGTCATACTAGGAATAAGGTAAAATTTACACGTATGTTAGCTTGTTGGTGGCATCTGTTCGTTTAGTGTGTGTAAGATGTTATGTGAAATACCGGTATCCCAACTTCGCCAGACCCCGATATTGCTGTTCCTAGAGCACTGTGGTGCTTCCGTCCCGACATCCACTTCTCCGGGACCATTGATCTAGGGTGTGTGAGTGTGCTGCGTGAACTCTCCTTTGTGTACGTGGGTGTAGAGGGACTGAGTGTGCTTGTGAACCATTGATGACCATGTCGAGGGAATGGAGAGTGTTGTGTGTGAGAAACCTGTGGTGTACCATGCTAGGGAAGAATAAGAGTGATGCTCTCAAGGAAGTGTGTGCTTAGTGGAACCTCTTTGTGTTGACCATGGCGAGGGCAGCCCACTAAGACGCTTGGTGTGTGTATTGTGGAACCTCCTCGTGTACATGGACGAGGGTAAAGCAGTGTGCTCGTGAACCTTTGTGTCTCATGACCGAAGTGGAAGAGCTGTGGCTTGTGAACTTTGGTGTTCCATGAGAGGGAAGTGTGCTTGTGGAACCCTATGTGTACCTAGTGACGAGGAGAGGTGTGGCTTGGTGAACCTTTGTGTACCATGACGAGGGGCAATAAGAGGTAGGCTGTGCTGGTGAACCTTCTGTTGTACTATGACGAGGGGAAGAGTTTGTGCTTGTGAGAACCTTTGTGTACCATGGACGAAGAGGAAGAGTGATGCTGGTGAACTCTTTGTTGTACCAGGACGACGGTGGAAAGAGTGTGCTTGTGAACCTTGTGTACCGCATGAACTCGAGGGAAGAGTGTGGTGGTCGAATCCTGGTTTGTGTCCATGACGAGGGGTGAACGAGTGTGCTGTGTGAACCCTCGGTGCACAATGACTGTAGGGTTAAGAAAGAGTGGTTGCGTTGATAAGAACCTTTGGGATATCAGATGACGAGGGCAGAAACGAGGATTGTGATGGTGAACTTTGGGTACCAATGAGTGAGAGTTTGTGATGGTGGAACCTTGTGTACAGACGAGGGGAGTGTGTGGTTGCTGGTGAACTCTTTTGTTGTTACCAATGACGAGGGAATAAGGCAAGAGGTGTGATGGTGAACCTTTGTGATATCTGACGAGGGAAGAGTATGTGATGGTGAGCCCTTGGATGTCATAGGGGCAAGGTCGAAAGCGAGTTGTTCTTGTGAACCTTTGTGTTGTACCATGACCGAGGGAAGAAGGTGTTGCTGTGTGAACCATTGTGGTGTACGATGAGCGATGGGGAAGAGTGTGCTGTGGGTGAAATGTGCTCCGGTTCATGTAGTTGCCATTGACGAGAGAGAGAGTGTGCTTTGTGAACCTCTCGGTACCATTGCACGGAGGGAGGAAGAAGTGTTTGACTGGTGAACGGTTTGTGGTACTCATGTTCTGAAGGGAAGAGTTGTGCCTTGTGAACATCCGTGTACCATGAGAGGGAGGAGTGTGTTGGTGAACCCTTTGTGTACCATGTACAAGGGAGGAAGAGTGTGCTGTGTTGAACCTCTGTGTACAAATGACGATGGGAATAATCAGAGTGTGCTGGGTGAAGCTTTGGTGCTACCACGACGAGGCGGAAGAGTGTGTTGTGAACCTCCGTGTACTCATGACGGATGGGAGGTAAGATGAAGAAAGAGTGTGTGCGTTGTGTGAACCTTTGTGCTACCATGACGAGGGTAAGAGTGTGCTTGTGGAAACTTTGATGTACCATGGAACGAGGGGAAGAAGTTTAAGACGTGAGTTAGGGATGGGTGAACCGTTTGCTGTACCAAGGACGAGGGATAGGAGTGTGCTTGTGAACCTCCGTGTACCAGTGACGATGGGGAAAGTAGTGTGTTAGTGAACCTTTGCTGTACGCATGACGATCATAGGGAAGAGTGTGCTTGGTGAAACCTTTTGCTGTTACCCATGTGGACGAGGGAAGAGTGTGCTTGTGAACCTTTGTGTACTCTATGACGAGGGAGAGAGTGCGCTGGTGCAAAACCTTTGTGTACCTCAATGACGAGAGGGATAAGATGGGCTTGGTGGTACCTTTGTGTACCGATGAGAGGTGAATAAGAAAGTGTGTGGCTGGTGAACCTTTGTGTTACCATGACGAGGGAAGAAAGAGTGTGCTTGTGAACCTCCGTGTACCGAATGCGAGGCGAAAAGAAGGAGTGTGCTTGTGAAACCTTTGTGTACCGCATGACGAGGGAAGAAGAGTGTGCATTGTGAACTTTGTGTACATGACGGGAAGATGGTGCTTTGTGAACCTTTGTGTTACCAATGACGAGGGTAGGTAGTGTGCTTGGTGAACCTTTGTGTCCTGACGAGGGGAAAAGAGTGTGCTTGTTGAACCTTTGTGTACATGACGAGGGACAAAGTTCAAAGAGTGATGCTTTGTGAACCTTTGGTAACCATGAGCGAGGGACAAAGAAGTGTGCTTGTGAACCTTTGTGTACAGGACGAGGGAAGAGTGTGCTTTGTGAACTCTTTGTGTGTACCATGACGAGGGAAGAGTGTGTGCGGAACCTTTGTGTTCCATGAACGAGGGAAAGAGTGTGCTGTGTGAAACCTTTGTGTTCCATGTCGAGGAGAAAGAGTGTGCTGGTGAAGCCTTAGTGTTTCCATGACGAGGGAAGAGTGTGCTTGTGATCCTTTGTGTACCATTTGACGAGGGAAGAGTGATGCTTGTGAACCTCCGTGTACCATGACGAGGGAAGAAGTGTGCTTGTGAACCTTTTGTGTACCATGACGGGGAAGAGTGTGCTTGTGAACCTTTGTGTACCATGACGAGGGAGTGAGTGTGCTTGCTGTGAACCTTTGTGTACATGTACGAGCGGATAAAAAAGAGGGTGCTTGATTGAACCTTTGTGTATCCATGACGAGGGAAAGAGTGTGCTTGTGGAACCTTTGGTGTACCGATGACGAGGTGAAAGAAGTGTGCTATGTGAGACTTTGTGAACCATGACGAGGGGATAAGAGTGTGCTTGTGGAAGCCTTTGTGTACCATGACGCCCCCCCTCCCCCCACGAGTGGGAGAGTGTGATGGTGTAAGCCTTTGTGTTCCATGACGAGGGAAGACGTGTGCTGGTGAACCTTTTGTGTTCCATGGGGAGGAAGAGTCTGTGCATGGTGAAACTTTGTGTATCCATGGACGAGGGAAGAGTGTGCTCGTGAACCTTTGTGTACCATGAACGAGGGAAATGAGTGTGCTGGTGAACCTTTGTGTACCATGACGAGGGGTGAAGAGTGGTGCGTGGTGACCTTTGTGTACCATGAGACGAGGGATGATGTAAGGAGTGTGCTGGTTGAAAACTCCGTGTACCATGACGAGGGAAAAGGAGGTGTGCTTTGATGAAACCTTTGTGTACCACTGGCGACGAGGGGATAGCGTGGGCTGCGTGAACCTTTTCTGTACCATGACGAGGGGCAAGTTATGGGAGTGTGCTTGGTGTACCTTTGTTTTTACATGGAATGAGGGGTAGAAAGAGTGTGCTTGTGAATCCTGTGTGTACCATGACGATGGGAAGAGTGTGTGCTGAGTGAACCTTTTGGTGGTTCCATGACGAGGGAAGAGTGTGCTGGGTTGAACCTTTGTGTTTCCTATGGAGACGAGGGAACAAAAAAAAAGAGTGTGCTGTGTGGAACCTTTGTGTACCATGACGTGAGGGAAGGTGTGCACGTTGAACCTTTGTTGTCCATGGGACGAAGGGGATGAGTGTGCTCGAGAGACTTTGCTGTACCATGTCGAGGAAGAGTATGTGCTGCGTGTAACCTTGGTGTACCTGTCGTAGGAAAGAGTGTGCTTGGTGAACCTTTGGTTGTACCATGACGAGGGAGTAAGAGTGTTTCTGGTGAACCTCCGTGTACCATGACGAAGGGAAGAGTTGTTGCTTGAGAACTTTGTGTACCATGACGAGGGAAGAGTGTGCTTGTGAACCTTTGTGTACCATGACGAGGGAAGAGTGTGCTTGTGAACCTTTGTGTACCATGACGAGGGGAGAGTGTGCTTGTGAACCTTTGTGTACCATGACGAGGGAAGAGTGTGCTGGTGAACCTTTGTGTACCATGACGAGGGAAGAGTTTTGCTGTGTGAACCCTTAGTGTTCCATGACGAGGAGAGTGTGCTGGTGAACCTTTGTGTACCATGAGATGGAAGGTGTCTCGTGACCTTGAGTACTCAGTACTCTTTGTCCTACCTTCTCAATATTCATCATATCCCACAAATTAATACCCATCTATTACCCTCTTATCATTATCCCCAAATATAACCCATCCTCTTCATATATATCATTATACCACCACCTCTAAACCATCTCTTTCCTCTATATCATTATAACCAATATACCCCATCTCTATTTCTCTATATCATTATCCAAATATACCCATCTCTTTCCCCTCTTTATCATATCCCCTATTCTATCCATCTATTCTATCCCCCAATATCAACGTTCTCCCTCGACTACACATACCTTCATGACTCCAACCAACCACCCAGAGACCTCATCTCGAATACCCTCCACCACCTATTTCCTACCAGCCTCATCCCGTCCATACCCCACCCACAACACCCCCATCATTGTTTACCAACCTCCCGCAAACCACCAGTCCCCAACGCTGCACACGCCCAGATATCTCCCGTCATGTAATACCGTCACCCCAATTTTCGACACCCCCCACACTACCGAGTGTCCCCATCCGCCCATCCACCCTACGTGCCTTCCCCTCAGCCCTGTAACCCAATCCTCTAAGCCTACGCCTGCACACCCCCCCCCCTGACGTGGACAGGGCCACCCACCCACCGCCCCCCCCCCCCCCCCCCCCACGCCAGCCCCCCCCCGCCAGCTCCCCACCAGAAACCCCTCCCATTGTTTTGCCCCCCCTGTCCTACCCACACACATGATCACGACCCGCGGCCCACCACCCCAACCAGTGTGTAGCCTTAACGCAGGACCGCCTTTTGTTGTTGAACTGCACGCAGCGAGATTGGGCAATGAAGTAATTATGTTTGTCTGTGTGGAGAGAAACCTTGTTTTGTGTGACCCATGACATGTAGTGGATATTATTATCAAGAGTATGTGCTGGTGGAAAAGTTATGCAACATGTTCGCGAGTGACGCAGTGCCCCTCCGAGGGAATAGTGGAGTGTGCTGGTGAACCTCCGTGTACCATGCGAGGTGAAAGAGTGGCTGCTTGTGAACCATTTGGTGTCATGACGAGGGACGAGCTGTGTGGTGAACCTCTGTTGTTGTACCTCTATGACGAGTGCGAGAGTGTTAATGAGTGTTGCTATTGTATCTGCTGTGACCGATGGTTGTACCATGAGCGACAGGACGAAGATGTGCTTGATGGCAGACCTTTGTTGTACCATGACGAGAGGGAAGGTTGCTATGCAGTGAAGCCTTGTGTTCCATGACGAGGTGAAAGAGTGTGCTGCTGTGTAACCTTTGTGCTTCCTGGACGAGGGATTAAGAGTGAGTGTTGCTGGTGAACACTTTGTGTAACCATGACGAGGCGAAGATGTTAGGTCCGAAGAAAGAAGAGATTGCTCGTGATACATTGTGCGGCTTTACCGATGACCGCAGGGCTAAGATGTGTGTGTACTAGGTGAACTCCGTGTACCATGACGAAGGGAATGAAGAGTGTGCTTGGTGAACCTTTGGTGTCACTCCATGACGAGGGCAAGAGTGGTGCTGGTGTTGTGACCTTGATGTGTGATGTGTTCGCGCCTGATCGGGGAGGAGTGTAGTGTTGGACTTGAGTGGGAAACCTCTGTTGTGTTCCTCATGACCGAGGGGAAAGAGTGGTTTGCCTTGTCTTTTGACCTTTGTGTACCATTACGGGGAAGAGTGTGCTTGCTTGAACCTTTGTGTACCATGCACGATGCGGTGTATAGAGTGTGTAGGTGAACCTTTTGTGTTTACTCAAGTGACGGAGGGAAGAAAGAGCTCGTGCTGCGTTGAAAATGTTGTTGCTTCCATTGACGAGGGAAAGAGTGTACCTTTGTAGCTGGTGAACCTTTGGGTGCTACCATGACGATGCGGTAAAATAAGGAGAAGTGCTGCTTGTGAACTCCTTTTGTGTACCACTGACGAGGTAAGAGTGTGCTGACGTGAACTCCTTAGTGTACCAATGACGCCAATGGGAAAAGAAGCTGTGCTGCTGAACCATTTGTGTACTCCGCATGACGAGGGGAAGAGTCGTGCTTGTGACGCTTTTGATGTACGCCATGATCTAGGAAGAGTATAAGAAGTTTGTGGTGAAACCTTTGAGTACCATGACGTAGGGGAAGGTGTGTGCTTGTGAACCTTGTGTACCATGGACGACCTTGGGGAAGTAGTGGCTAGTGGAAACTCCCGTACCATGACGAGGGAAACAAGGTGTGCTTGGGTGAACCTTTGTCGTACATGATCTGAGGGGGAAGAGTGTGCGGGTGAACCTTTGTGTACCATGACGAGGGAAAAGGAGAGTGTGCTGGTGAACCTTTGTGTACCCATGATGAGAGGGTATAAGAGTGTGTGTTATGTGAACCTTTGTGTACCAGGACGAGGGAAGAGTGTGCTGGTTAACCTTTGTGTACCATGGACGATGGGAAGCTTGTGTGCTTGTGAACCTTGTTGTACCATGACGAGGGAGTCAAGTGAAGAGTGTGCTTTGTGAATCCTCCTGTACCATTGACGAGGGAAGAGTGTGCTGGTGAACCTTTGTGTACAAATGACGAGTGGAAAAAGAGTGTGCTGGTGAACCTTTGTGTACCATGACGAGGGAAATGAGTGTGCCTTGTGAACCTATAAGAATATGCTGTCTTTCCTGGGTGACTTGTGTACCATGACGAGGCAAGAGTGTGCTGGTTGAAACCTATGTTTTTGTACCATGACGAGGGGAAGAGTGTGCTGGTGAACCTTTTGTGTACCATGACGGGGCAAGAGTGGTGCTGGTGAAACCATTGTGTACCATGGACGATGGGAAGAGTGTGCTTGTGAAAACCTTTGTGTACCATGACGAGGGGAAAGAGTGTGATGGTGATCTTTGTGTACCATGGACGAGGGAAAGATAAGAGTGTTGACTTGTGAACTTTGTGTACCATGCCGAGGGAAGAGTGTGCTTGTGAACCTTTGTTGTACCATGACGAGGGAAGAGTGTGCTTTGAACCTTTGTGTACCATGACCGTGGGAAGAGTGTGCTTGTGAACCTTTTGTACCATGCGAGGGAAGAGTGTGCTTGTGAACCCTTTGTGTACCCATGACGAGGGAAAGAGTGTGCTTGTGAACCTTTGTGTACCATGACGAGGGAAGAAGAGTGTGCTGGTGAACCTTTGTGTACCATGGACGAGGGAAGACAGAGTGTGCTGGTGTACCTTTGTGTAACCATGACGAGGGAAATGAGTGTGCTTGTGAAAAAAAACCTCCGGTACCATGACGAGGGAAGAGTGCTGCTTGTGAACTCTTGTGTAGTCCATGACGAGGGAAAAAGAGTTGCTGGTGAACCTTTGTGTACCATGACGAGGGAAGAGTGTGCTGGTGACCTTTGAGTACATGACGAGGGAAGAGTGTGTGGTGAACCTTTGTGTACCATGACGAGGGAAGAGTGGCTTGTGAGACCTTTGTTGTCATTTTTGTATGGGGAAGAGTTTGATTGTGGAAACCTCTTTGTTGTACCATGACAGAGGGAAAGAGTGTGCTTGTGAACCTTTGTGTACCATGACGAGGGAAGAAAGAAGTGTGCTTGTGATCCTTTGTGTTCCATGACGAGGGAAAAGCGTGTGGCTGGTGAAACCTTTGTGTACCAGATGACGATGGGAAAAGAGTGTGCTGGTGATCTTTGTGTACCATGTGGACGAGGGAAGAGAAAGAAGTGTGCTGGTGAACCTTTGGGTACATGGACGAGGGAAGAGTGTGCTGGTGAACCTTTGTGTACCATGACGCAGGGAAGAAAAGAGGTGAAAAAGACAGTGTGCTGGTGAACCTTTGTTGTACTCCAGACGAGGGAAGAGTGTGCTTGTGAGACCTTTGTGTATCATGACGAGGGGAAAAGATGTCGCTGGTGAAACCTTTTCGTGTACCATGACGAGGGAGAGTGTGATGGTGAACCTTTGTGTACCATTGACGAGGGAAGAGTAAGAGTGTGCTGGTGAACCTTTGTGTACCATGACGAGGGAAGAGTGTGGCTGGGTGAACGCCTTTGTGTACCATGACGAGGGAAGAGTGTGCTTGTGATAACCTTGTGATACCATGACGAGGAAAGAGTCGTGCTGTGTGAGAAACCTTTGTGTACCATGACGAGGGAAGAGGTGTGCTTGTGAACCTTTGCTGTACCATAGACGAGGAAGAGTGGGCTGCGTTGAACCTTTCGTGTACACATGACGAGGGAGAGTGTGCTTGTGAACCTTTGTGTTACCATTGACGTGGGGAAGAAGTGTGATTTGTGAACTTTGTGTAACCATGACGACGCGGAAGAGTGTATGCTGGAGAAACCTTTGTGTCCATGACGAGGGGGAAGAGTGTGCTTGTTGCGAAAACTCTTTGTGTTCATGACGGAGGGATAGTGTGTGCTGTGTGAACCTGCTTTGTGTGACATGACGAGGGATGAAAATAAGTAACGGTCTAAAAGTTAATTATATGTTTATCATGCAGGAACAACTATTGGGGTGGTTAGGACATTTGTTTTTACCTTGGTAGGAATTATTTCATTGTAATGTTGACCAGAAGAGACTCGTTAGTGTATGTCATAGTTTATATTAGAATAAAAGTATTGGTCATCAAGCATACGTGCAGTATATAAACATATAAGATAAAAAATGTAGAGGTTTCGCGCACGTTCGGCAATAATTATTGTGCAAATGGAGTTAAATACTCTTTGGCAATGTCGAAATAGTTTTTTGATTGCTTCGTGCGATTGAATATGTAGGCAAATGCTTTGTTTATGTTTTAATTGATGCTCCTCATGTATTATAGTCTTTTTTTAGAATACCAAAGAAAAAATATTTTATCTGCAACATGTTTTCACTATTTCTTGCGCTACATACATCCTATGGTATGTAAAAACTGCGCAGAATAGCGATTATTACTCACAGAAGTTCACTCATCAAAAATTTAGAACAATGTCCCCTAAATTAATAGTGCAAAAATGGTAATGATCAGTTCATAAATAATTGATGTTCAAGAAATATGAAATAAATGAATTTTCGAGAAAAATGAAGAAATGTTTAGAGGTTTAGTTTGTGGTGGGTAAAAATACTCTTACTGACTTGTGTTTATTGAGAGTAGAACTGAGTGTATAGACGATATTTCTGAAGTTCCATGGTGATCCCTGCATCCTGAAGTTCCATGGTGATCCCTGCATCCTGAAGTTTCATGATGATCCCTGCATCCTGAAGTTTCATGATGATCCCTGCATCCTGAAGTTCCATGATCCTGCATCTCTGAAGTTCCATGATGATCCCTGCATCCTGAAGTTTCATGATGATCCCTGCATCCTGAAGTTCCATGATGATCCCTGCATCCTGAAGTTCCATGATGATCCCTGCATCCTGAAGTTTCATGATGATCCCTGCATCCTGAAGTTTCATGATGATCCCTGCATCCTGAAGTTCCATGAATGATCCCTGCTCCTGAAGTTTTCATTTGCATGATCCCTGCATCTGAGTTCCATGGTGAACCTCCTGATCCCTTGAAGTTTTGTCTCCCTGATGATCCCTGATCCTTGAAAGGTTCCCAGATGATCCTGCATCCTGATGTTTCATGATGAGCCTGCATCACTGAAGTGTCCATGATGTCCCTGCATGCCTGTAGTAAATGAACTTTCATGAAGATCCTGCATCCTGAAGTTCCATGAAGATCCTGCATCCTGAAGTTCTCTAGAGATCAGCCAATCATGACGGTCCATGCAGATGAAACTGGAAAGAAAGAAATACATGCCGAAAATCGTATTGCCAGTGGTAGTGATTAGATGTAAACACGATACATAGTGTAATTACAGACACATTTTTATACATATATACATTGACAAATGTACAAATAAGAACATGAATTACTACCTTTGTCTAGGTGTAGGTAGTGGACCATCGATGGCTATCTAATGCCGTCCGGTCTCATGTGAAGAAGTCCATTAGTTTTCTTCCCTTCCTAATCTTGGGACCTTTGTTGTCTGCATTTTCTTGTCCATGGGGCTTCAAGGCGTCCTTTGGAGTCATGCAGAACGTCCATTAGCCGGTGGTACTCGAGAAAACTTCTCTGATAACCACATTGTACTCGGCCCAATGGCTTGGCTGGCAGCGACTCTACTTGCCAACTGTTTCGATACAATACTTTGTTGCCAGTATAGCCCATATTATTGATGGAGATTCCTTTGTGGTTTCTGAGAGTTCTGCCTTTTAGACACCGTTCCATCATGTTCCTCTTGTAAGGCCTTTGTAGATTCATGAACCTCCTATGAATTACACAGGTTCTAGCTGGAAACTGGATGTTCATAGTGGAGTGTGTTGGTGGTGTTGTTGTTTGATAACATTTTGCTTGGGGTTTTTGCACTTTGGTAAGATAAAAAACACCAGGAATCAGGACCAGTTGGGCACAATGATGATGTGGCTTGTCATCACTGGCAGGAAACAGTGGAATAAAATAGACTGGCAAGGGTATACCATTCTCTCTCATTCTTACTCGGAGTCGCAGTGCCAACATTCGTTAGTAAGGTTCTATTGACAGTTAATGTGCCAGACTTTTCGATAGATTGACAGTCTATGTCAAAATGACTCTTCTATTCGTACTGTTTCCCTCTTCTTCCCGAGTTTTTCAACTCTCTCTATTTTACTGTGTGAGACTTGAGGCAGAGTCGTTGTTGTTTAATCTATTTTTGAGTCGTTTAGAAGTAATGTGTTTATGCACTCATCTTTAGCCACTTTATTATTTAGATAAGGGACCTGGCACGATCATTTAGTTCAACAAGTCCTTTGTAAGTACGCTATTGTCACCATCACACTCGCCACAGTTTTGTATATCTCATTTGCTTTGATAGTGAACTCTGCCATATACAGTATTTGCTGCTTCAACTTCCATCTTTCCAGAGACTTCCTGTTGGAAGTTTTTGTAGCATTTATTTTTATGTTCCTCTTTCAATTGTTCATACTTTTCTTTAGATTATTATTGTTGTTATTATTATTATTATAAATAAAAAAGAAGCGTTTAAGCACTTTTCTTTAGAAATTTTCTTGTTCTTGAAACGAAGATCGAAATACACAAGAGCAAAATTTGAATTATTTGATAGTCAACTACCAATTCCGTCACAGCATCAATTGTGGCACCAATCCCATAATTTGAATGATGGTCCCTGTGTGCCAAGTTCCATCATATGTAACATCAATATCAAGAACTCCACTTTGGTCAGGTACACTGCCTACTTTGGCGTATTCCTGTGTAACAATTTCCCTTGCCTCTGTATGTATCTGGTTGCACGACTCAATGGATTTATTTGTAATCAGTGACGTATATTTATTAAATGTCTGCAGAGTCATAAAAGGCAAATTACACACAGCATTTCTACGAATGAAGGATGCATGTCCACCACCTGCAAGCATTTCATGCATATACCATCCTACCGTTGCAACATTCAGTTGTCTCGTACCAACTGGGTTTTTCCAACACTACATGCTTACACTCAGTGCAGTTTGCACTAACAAGTGTCTCTAGGTGATGGTGATCAAATGTAAAAGTGACTTTATTACTAAAACATTCTTGATAAAACATACACTTCATAATAACCTCAAAATACAACGTTCCATCAATACCATATGATTTTCCTCTATAACAGGATTTAATGGCTGCAATAAGGACACTCGCCTTGTAGCACTTGATATATCATGTACTCTATCACTTCAACAAATATTTCACCGTCTTCAGCTGTAGATGTGCTGGGGTTAGCTGAGCTGGTGACAGCTGAGACAGGGTCAGCTGAGCTACATGATCTATGTCAAGTAAGGCAACAGCGGCACTTCTCCGCTCCATGTTATATTACCCCATTCCAAACTACCATTCCTCCATTTCCCCCCAAACTACTTCTTAAATCACAACCAAAACTTCGCCTTGAAGCCAAACATGAGGCCTTAAGCTGTACTGATAACTTAGTCACAGCACACTCTCGCAAATTATTTACGTTGATGGTTCTGTTCACCAATCCACTGGTGCAGCTGGTAGTGCTGTTGTCGTACAGAGTGATGGCTCTCTTAAAGAAATTGGAGCACGCATCAATAATTGGGCCTCTACCCTTCAGACAGAACTGTTTGCGCATACTCCTTGCACTGAAATGCATCTATGTATCAAAGATTGACAGTTTAATTGTAACTGATTCTCTGTCATCCAAAAATGCTCTCAACCCCTTTAAGCTTTAATTGTGGCAGGTTTGGGGGTCCAGAACCCGGGACACAGGTTTGGAAAGGGTTGGGGGGCCCAGTGGAGTCGGGATTTCCCACATGCTGGGGTTTCCATCCCCAATTGGTTTGGATGCATGATAGAATGATAAATTGGCTAAGGTATGCTTTAAAAGGGGAGTAGATTAAAATCTTGGCTTGTCGGGGTAGAAATTTTGAGAAAAAATAATACAAAAAGAACTTCAACAAATTTTTTTTGACTTAAAATTAGGGGATTGGCACCAGTCAGTTCCATCTATATTCATTCTTTTCATGAAGGGGGGAGCCACATGTGTTGGTGCTTTCCAAAAAACAAAAAAAGGGGGGGACTCTTAGATGTCATTTCCGCCCAGCCCGGGCGGGGTTTTGCAAGAAATTTTTGGGGAGGTTAAACCCCAAACCCCCCAGATGTGGGCCCAAAAACGAATTGTCACACCCTGGGGTCATTATGTAGGATTTGCAAAAATAAAAATTAATGAAATTAGAAACAAACCTTTACTCAGAAGGGTTCAAGAAATTTGGGAAAGTATTTTATCCCGCAAATGTGGTATATTAAAAGCCATTTAGGGGGAAAAAATTTCCCGACTTTTCTAGCGTAAAAAGCAATTTCCCCCATGTTATGCGGTGCGCGTGCGTGCGTGGTTTGGGGTGGTGTGTGTGTGTGTGTGTGTGTGTGTTTTGTGTGTGTGTGTTGTGTGTGTGGGGTGTGTGTGTAGGGGTGTGTGTGTGTGTTTTTGTGTGCACTTTACCCAGTTAAGATTGCTAGGGTTTGAGTCCAAAAAACCCCTGTGTGTGGGGGTGTTTTTGTGTGTTTCTCACCTTTTTGGTTGAGGGGGGGGAGTCTTAGTTCCCGGCCCCCCCTTTCAAACCCGGGTTTCTTTTCTGGGGGGCCCCCTCTTCCCCGCTCCAAAGAGCTTTACCCAAAAACGTTTTTAAAACTGTGTTTTGGGTTTTCCCGCCCCCAATACGTCTTTTTTTGGCTTTTTCCACTGCCCGGACCAAAATTTGACTGAAGAAAAACTTTTAATTTTTTCGACTCATTTGTGGGCTTCAACTTCCAATTGTGGTCTTTTTGTTTCTGTGTCCCCTCCCTGGAACATCCTGTCTTTGTCCACCTTGTCTATTCCACGCAGTATTTTATATGTCGTTATCATGTCTCCCCTGACCCTCCTGTCCTCCAGTGTCGTCAGGCCGATTTCCCTTAATCTTTCTTCATAGGACATTCCCTTAGCTCTGGAAACTAACCTTGTCGCAAACCTTTGTACTTTCTCTAGTTTCTTGACGTGCTTTATCAAGTGCGGGTTCCAAACAGGTGCTGCATACTCCAGTATGGGCCTGACATACACGGTGTACAGTGCCTTGAACGATTCCTTACTAAGGTATCGGAATGCTGTTCTCAGGTTTGCCAGGCGCCCATATGCTGCAGCAGTTATCTGATTGATGTGTGCTTCAGGAGACATGCTCGGTGTTATACTCACCCCAAGATCTTTCTCCTTGAGTGAGGTTTGCAGTCTTTGGCCACCTAGCTATACTCTGTCTGTGGTCTTCTGTGCCCTTCCCTATCTTCATGACTTTGCATTATGGCAGGATTTAAATTCGAGAAGCCATTTGCTGGACCAGGTGTCCAGTCTGTCCAGGTCTCTTTGAAGTCCTGCCTGGTCCTCATCTGATTTAATTCTCCTCATTAACTTCACATCATCTGCAAACAGGGACACTGAGTCTAACCCTTCCATCATGTCGTTCACATATACCAAAACTAACACTGGTCCTAGCACCGACCCCTGTGGGACCCCGCTCGTCACAGGTGCCCACTGTGATACATCATTACGTACCATGAATCGTTGTTTGCCTCCCTGTCAGGTATTCTCTGATCCATTGCAGTGCCCTTCCTGTTATATGCGCCTGATGCTCTAGCTTCTGCACTAATCTCTTGTGAGGAACTGTGTCAAAGGCCTTCTGTGTGTGTGTGTGTGTGTGTGTGTGTGGTGTGTGTGTGTGTGTGTGTGTGTGTGTATGAGTGTGTGTATGAGTGTGTGTGCATATGAGTTTGTATGTGTGTTGTGTGTTTGTGTTTGTGTGTGTGTGTGTGTATGAGTTTGTGTATGTGTGTGGTGTGTGTGTGTGTGTGACTCAACAATCAACATTTGCACCAATAACTTATTGCAGTTGTGACCGTGTGTGGAAGTGTGAATTGCTCATTACTCTATAATTTGTTCATGATTGTACCCATGTATAAAGGTAAGTAACCATTCTTACAGGATTCATTACCTTTGTACCTAGTTCAATTGTGTGTTAATCAAGGGGAAGCGCTAAACCGGAGGATTATACAGCGCCTGGGGGGGGATGTGGAAGGCATTCAGGCTTAATTCGGGGAACTGGAGCACAGATCCAATTCCCTAAATCAAGAGCCCCTCACCAACATCAAGGAACCTTCCTTGAGGGGGTACCTAGTTCAGCTATCAAAACTTTGGGGGCCCAGTCCCTGGACCCATTACGTAACCTCTGTAATCTGTAAATACCTTTGTAACTTGTCATGATTGTGACTAGACCTACCTGGAGTTCATTACCTTTGTAAATTGTGAGTTCATTACCTTTGTAAATTGTGAGTTCATTACCTTTGTAAATTGTGAGTTCATTACCTTTGTAAATTGTGGTTCATTACCTCTGTAACTTGCTCAGCTAACAAAACTTTGGAGTCCAGTCCCTGGACCAATTATGTACCTCTGTAATCTTTTGACTACCGGCCCACAGGAATGGTAATGGTTGCATAATACACATATTAAACTAACTAATGAGCTGTGTCGGCTGTAGATGGTGACAGCTATGAGCTGGGACAGTGTGGCCAACAACTGGGTTTGGCCATGCTAGGGTGGCCGCAGTAAATATGGTCATTTTGTGGTGAGGATGTCACATATGAAACCACAGGTATTGGACAAGACAGATGAGATACATGGGTGTAAGTCGTGGTCCACTGTATTATCAAAATAAACAAGGGGGAATCGCTAAAATCCCGGACAGGATTTATAACAGGCGCCAAGGGGGGGGGGATTATGAAGGCAATTCAGGCTTAATTCGGGGAAACAGGAGCACAGATCCAACTCCCAAAATCAAGAGGCCCCCTCACACAACATCAAGGACCCTTCCTTGGAGGGTTGGTCACTGTAATCCCATAAGTGGTGAGTGGTCCACAGATGAGTCACCTAGTTCAACGCTTCATTCCACGGCCACGTGGGGTGCCACATCTGGGAAGGCCACGGTAGATGCTTGCCCTATGCATCTGAGGGTGGCCACGGTTAGATGCTGCCAGCATCTGGGGTGGCCACGGCCGATGCTGCCAGCATCTGGGGTGGCCACGGTGATGCTGCCATCATCTGGGTGTGCCAACGAGGTGCTGGCTACACAGGCGTCATTTACGCCTTTCGCTTTAACTTGTACAACAAGAGACTGTTTTTCAGAAACAACAATTATTTCGCCAGCAGTAACAATGTGTGGTGCTGAGCAGTGTAGTGGTGATGGACAGCCACGAGTCATCTACATGGGTTTTAAGAACAGTTCGCTCACGTCTGTCTCCACTATTGGATCACTACTCAAGGTCCTAAAATGGGACTAGAAGACAAAAAGAATGCAGAATGTAATAATATCAGCTTAGCAAAAGCCTCGAGACAAGTGTGACCATGGGCGTAATAGCGCACATAAATGCGCCGCTAAAGGAATAACAAGGAAAATTCGGTCGATGGATTCTATAATTTCCTCCTCACTAACAATGAACACAGAGAGTAGTCGACACAGAGTAAATTCCGAGGCAGCTACGGTGAAAAAGCTCTGTTCCACAAGGCACAGTACTAGCTCCCACTTGTTTCCTCATCCTCATATCCGACATAGACAAGGAGGTCAGCCACACACCGTGACATCCTTTGCAGAAGACACCCGAATCAAGCATGACAGTGTACCTTCCATTGCAGACATTCTGCAAGCCCAGGCGGACATCAACCAAATCTTTTCAGTGGGCCTGCAGAAAACAATAGTGAAGATTAAACGATGAGAAATTTTCAATTACTCCAGATATGGTAACATGAGGAAAATTAAATCTTCATCAGGTACAAAAACAAAATTCTGGCCACAAAATAGAGCGAAAACACCAACCGTCAAAGACCTGGGAAGTGATTGATGTCGAGGATCTCACCTTCAAGGACCATAACATTGTAGCAATACCGCCATCTGCTAGAAAAATGACTGGATTGATAATGAGAACCTCAAAACTTGGGAGGCCAAGCCCATGATGACACTCTTCAGGTCACTTGTTCTATCTAGGACTGGAATATTGCTGCACTCTAACAGCACCTTACAAGTCAGTTGAAATTGCCGACCTAGAAAATGTCAGAGAACTTTCAAACGGCGCGCATAACGGAATAAAAACACCGTCAATTACTGGGAGCCTCTTGAGGTTTCAAACCTGTATTCCCTGGAACCAGGAGGAGTAGATACATGGATTTATATACACCTTTGAAAAATCCTAGAGGGACTAGTACAGAACTTGCCACACGAAAATCACTCACTACGAAAGCAGAAAGACTTGGCAGACGATGCACCATCCCCCCACAGAAAAGCAGGGGTGTCACTAGCACGTTAAGAGACCATACGAATAAGTGTCAGGGGCCCGCAGACTGTTCAACTGCCTCCCCAGCACAATACATAAGTGCGTTTACCTAACAGACCCCTGGCAGTCTTCAAGCTGGCAACTGGACAAGCACCTAAAAGTCAGTTCCCTGATCAGCCGGGCTGGTGGCTCGACGTTGGTTGCGTGAGCAGCCAGCAGCAACAGCCAGGTTGATCAGGCGCTGATCCAGCCCGGAGGCCTGGTCACAGCCGGGCTTTGGGGCCATTGACCCCGAAACTCTCTCCAGGTAAACTTCTCCGTAATGCTTAAGACAGCAAGATTTAAAACATTCTGCTTTTTGCCTCATGGAGGAAGGGGCAAGGAAGCTAAAGTACTAAGTCAGCATTTTCCTTTGGCTGGGGGCAGTGACGGGGGGGAGGGGGGGGGAGCGTGGGCGTTGTGGCACCTTCAAGAGTACTTTGACTACTATTTGAGAGTGTACACTGACTGGCCAAGGTATCCAACAAAGAACGATCATGTGCCGTTATTGTGAACAAAGGATCTACATAAAACACCCAATAAACTAACTTAAGAAAGAATGTGATCATCTACTATAGTGATAATATTGTGAACAATAAAGACAAATCTTGTTAACATAGGTAACCAGTGTGCGTATACCTAGACAATGGAAGACGTGGACCTCCAAGGACATTGTGCAGCTTCTATCAGTCCCCCGATAACTGTCGAAGGTTGAAGGACACCAGTATGGTCACGCTACATGGAGCAAGGTAGGTTTACAAATTTCTTGTAAGTAATACGTTGGACAGCGCAGTTCTTGGATCGCAAGGAGTTTGAAAACAACCTATTGTCGGCAAAGTTTAGGTGCGGAACTTTTTGAGTCCACACAGTAAGTTTGTCAGCCACAAGTGAATGAAATATGCCTGACATAACACCCCCTAGGGTAATTTAAAATCTGTCTTGCAAATTATAACTCAATACAGCCCGATGAGAGAATATCATGAACAACAATTTTCAAGACCTCGTCTGAAGGGGCGGCTTGTAACGATTTGACCTGTCTTTTATCAGCTAAGTGTTCCCTTATATTTAAATTTAAAATTAATCTTAATAACTGGTAATGCCAAATCACAACAACCAGTATAGTAAACAGAGAAAGGCCAGTAAGTAAAGAGAATACCAGTACAGTAACAAGAAGCCAATATAGTAACAAAGAAGACCATATAGTAACAGAGAAGACCAGTATAGTATCAGAGAAGACCAGTATATTAACAGAGAAGGCCAGTATAAAGTAACAGAGAAGACCAGTATAGTAAACGGATAAGGCCATATAGTAACAGAGAAAACCAGTATAGTAACAGAGAAGGGCCAGTATAGTTAACCAAGAATACCAGTAAAAGTAAACATAGAAGGCCAGTATAGTAACAGAGAAGACCAGTAAAGTAGCAAGAGAATACCAGTAATAGAAACAGAGAAAGCCAGTATATTAACGGAAAAGACCAGTATCAGTAACAGAGAAATGCCAATATAGTAACAAAGAAGACCAGTATAGTAACAGAGAAGACCATATAGTAACAGAGAAGACGCAGTATAGTAACATACAAGGTCCAGTATAGTAGAATCAAAGAAGACCATACAGTAACAGAGAAGACCAGAACAGTAACAAGAAGGACCATTATATAGTAACAGAGAAGTGTCAGTACAGTAAAAGAGTAGAGCCCAGTATAGTACAACAGAGAAGAACCAGTACAGAACAGCAAAACCCTTGTTCACCTAGTGGTAAGTAGTTATTGTTAACAACATTGTTAACCTAGTAGTGAGTAGTTTATATTATCACTAGCTCACCTACTAGTTGAGTAATTATTGTTATTCACTTGTTCACCTAGAGTTAAGTAGTTATTTTTATCAACTTATTCACCTTGTAGTGAGTAATTATTGTTACACATTGTTCACCTAGTGGTTAAGTAAGTTATTGTTATCACTTGTTCACCTAGTCGCAAGTTGTTTATCACTGTCACCTAGTAGTAAGTCGTTATTGAGTTATCACTTGATCACCTAGTGTTAAGTAGTTATAATCACTTTGTTCAACTAGTAGTAAGTTCTATTGTTATCACTTGTTCACCTAGTAGTAAGTATTATTGTTTATCACTTGTTCAACCTATGTTTATGTAGTATATTGTTATCACTTGTGTCACCTAGAATTGAAGTAATTATTGTTAACACTTTGTTCACCTAGTGTTTAAGAAATTATTGTTAGACACATTGTTACGGACCTAGTAGTGAGCCAATTAAATTGTTATCACATGTTCCACCTAGTGTTAAGTCTAGTTATTTCTTATCACCCCAATTGTTCACCTAAGTAGTAAGAGTTATTGTAAACACTTGTTCACCAGTAGTGAGTACTTATTGTTATCACATTGTTTCACCACATGTGTTAAGTAGTTATATGTTATCACTAATGTTCACCTAGTATGAGTAATTAATTGTTATCCACTTTTCAACCACAGCTAGTAGTGAGTAATTATTGTTAATCAACTTGTTCACCTAGTGTTAAGTATTTCATTGTTATCACTTGTTCCCTACTATGTAAGTTTATTGTTAACACTGTTCACTGGTGAGGGAAAAAGTTTCCAATAGATAGGAGTAATCGAGGGAATATATAGTAACAAATAGTTTTCATTGCCGGCTACTTGTTAAGGGTAGGGTAAGTCCAGCATCCCTCTATTCCCGCCTTTTTCCCCCCCCCCTAAAAGTGAAGTTTGATTGCCGGCTGCTTGTTTAACGTAGGGTCCAAGTCTATAGCTCCCACTATACCTCCCCTCCCTCTTTCCCCCCCCCCCACGAAAATGTGACGTGTGGGGGCTCTGGTCAAACATTAAATCACTCTGACTCAACAGCTCCCATCAGCTACTGCAAGTACAAGCCTGCCATGTATTCTAGTGTTATTTATTTGGATGAAAGCTTCACTTTGGACCAATCAAAAACTTAGTCTTTTCAGCCTTGCTCTAGGTGACTGTTGTAAGTAATCACCCACGTCATTTAGGTATTACCAACATATCATGGAGAGTGATTATTTAAGCAGGTGGGGTAAGCCTGTCAATCTTTTCAGCATGGATGACAGAGAGGGTCCCTGTCAACCAACGAGAAAAAACTGAAGGAGGACGACTAACTTCCTGGAGCCGTTTCCATATGGATTTTACTTGCCTGTGCACTTGTATGAGAATCAGAAGCAAACCCCTCATCATTAAGCGGTCAAGAACCAGATCTCCTGTCATCGGGAAAGATTACTTAACTACCACTCAGAACGAGTCAGCGGGTTGTCACCAACAACTGTCGACCCCCCCTCCATCATCATCAACGGCTTCGGTTGCAACAATACGCATGTCATCCACCACACCAGACACCCAAGATTTTTTTAAAGCGTTGAATTCAGATATCAATTTAAATTTTTATTTTTCATTTTCTTTCATTGTAGGAATCAGTAATTTCAATATTTAAGAGTTTTATATATCATATTTCCTAATAATCAAGTGTTTAAATTTTGTCAGTTTTTGTTCTTTTTCTATTCAAAATTAATTTTACCTGAGGATGAGCCCATGCCTTAATAAAACTGACTGAAGTTGTTTACAAGGGGCTGAGTAAGCCTTCACATGTGGTGACCTTGCCATGTCAACTCGACTGAATCAAGATTCAATTCATCTCGAATCTACCATTGGAACTTCAAACGCCCGCATACCCACAGATGGTTACACCAGCCATGAGTATCATTCTCTATGGTAGGACTACAGTAACAGTATTAAAAGATTTGGTGATTGATATAGTCTCATTTATTGTAATCATGTCAGTCAGGATATAATTATTTTAATTCTGCCATCCTTTATTTGTTGTTAGCTTGAAACACATTGGAGGTATTTAGACTCAAGGGACCCGAGATTTTTCAGTGACAAATTGGGTTTCAATGAGCTCTTTCTTTATATTAAGGGAACTGTCGAAGGACACTCTTGATTTTTTGGTGAGGAACACACATGGATGGGTCAAGGGGACCCCATTCTACTACTTTTTGCTCGGAGCCGGGGCAAAAGACCCCTTTCATATTCAATAATACAATGTTTAATTGAAAGTAGGGATCGAGCCCTCTGATTTATTTACAGTTTGAGCAGAGCAATGAATTTGAACCCTCCGTTTATCTTTAATACCCCTTTCCATTTTTCCCTGGTAGTTTAAGTATTCTTGCAAATATGCGAGGAATACCAGTTTTGGATGAAGCTGGAATAAGTTAGGAATAACAGGGAAAAATTATAGAAACTTATCATTAGTGGCTAAAATCCTGGAAAGAATTGAAAAGGAGAGAGAGAGAGGAATCGAAATAGAAGATGAAAAGGAGAGAGAGAGAATCGAAAGAGAAAAGAGAAAAAGAGATGAGAGTGAATTGAGAGAGAAAACCAAGAAAGACAGTTATAAAGAGAGAGAGAAGACAAAAAAGGAGCATGAACGACTTGATCGTGAGAGAGAACAAAGAGTACCATGAAGAACAGTTTAAATTAAGAGAACCTTGAGTAAAATAGCAAAGGATAGAGAAGTTGAAGGAAAAAGCTAATAGAACGTGAGGAAAAAGCAGAAACGTGAGGAAAAAGCTAGAGAGCCTTGAGTTAATAGAGAGAGAAAAGGATCGCGAGCTCGAAAAATCTCGCCCTTGAATTAGAAAGAATAGAAAGGTTAACACTTACACACACAACATAAGAGGAAGGAGAAATTGAACATCATGCAGCCTAGTGCACATATACCAACACCTTAATTTACACTCCCTTCACAAGGGGAAAGACATAACTTCATACATTATCAGGTTGAAAATACCGCTACCCTTCTGTGAATGTGCCTGATGACACCTGGTCTCGAGGTTAGGAATGTTTTTATTAACCTTTTTCCTGTACAGCTTTGAATATCTAAAGCAACTTTTGTCGCAGGCATAATAATATGTAATTATGAACCTACTGAAAGACGGCAATCCTTTAAGCATAACCAAAAAAACACTAATTCTACAGGAAAGATTATCAGGTATGCCACCTACAGCCGGCCAGAACATTCAGGCAGTTACAGGTAACACTCTTTCGTTTGTTCGACATTTGGAATAGAGAGTTCAGGCATTGAATATCACAGTTACGAATCTTCCCTTCGAGACTACATGGTTGCTGACTCAATATCCTGACAGCTCATCCTCACCAGATAACTGAACATTCATTAGAGAACATAACCTGATTAAAGCAGATGAAGTTGCTGAGGTCGCTGACCCTGTATGCTGAGGCTCACAAGTTTCCTATTAAAGACCTAAAGGGATCGAACCCTAAGGGCAAGGTTCATCAGACCTAAGAAATCAAAGCCTCAAGTGGAAAGTAAAATACTTCTTTATTGCCTGTATAGTCATATGTGTGGTGTTAAGGGACATAAACGTCCAGATTGGTCCTTCTAAGAAGGTCCAAAAAGTTGGAAAGATATGTTTAAAGACGCATGACCAAGCACCCCTTCTGTTCAGGAAACAGTTAATGGACTTAATGTATCTACCATTTTACGAGACACTGGATGCACATGTATAGTCATTTCTATAACAGATTCCTAACCTTAAAGAACACTGCATTCCTCTGCTATATTTTCATGACTATAGCTATGGGCGTACGGACACTTTTTTCCTAACCATCCGTTGTTACATTAGTTCTAAATGATTCACAGGTTGGACTGAAGCCGTAACTAGCTCCCATCATTACTTTGCTTCTGTACTAATACGAAATTAAAATGGTGCCATTCTTCCGTTCTGAGGTTGACATTTCCCATCACCAAAGGGACATAAAGTTTTTCAGATCCCTCTTCCTGTAGAGTCATAGAAGCGCCCCTCGAAAGTTCAGATGAGGACAATGTCTCGTGAGAGTTCATGTTGTGATTAAAAACCAGTGATGCACTCTCGAAAGCGAGGTAGTAGGAATCACCATTCACTTGTTAGAAGCTGAAAGTGAAGATATCACCTCCGATACCATAAATGACGTGACTAGGGTCTCAACCAAAGCCTCATGCATCTCCTACAGTCCATCCTTTGATTTTTCCCTGACTTTACAAGTCTTTAAAAATCTAAGGACTCCTTTGTCCAATTTCCAAGCGTAATTGGTGCCCATCACTTCAGAAATGCCTAATGCCGCTAACAAAATCAAGTTATCCAAAGGAAAAAACTTTTCATATAAATTTGAATATATAAAATGGTATCTTGTACAAGTCAGTATTCCAAATTAAATTCAAGATGAGATAGACTATTCCATCTAGTTGATCCAAGTCATGCCAGAGAGACTGTTCTTAAAATGGCTCATGACCTGCCAGTGGCCGGACATTTCCGCAACGAAAAACCTTAAATAAAATTAGGAACCTATTTTTGGCCAAAAATTGTTCCACATATATCACAACCTAATGTAGATCGTGTTAAAGTATGCCAGACTGTCATCCTCCCAAGGTACAGGCAGTAACTATGGCAAAAATGCCAGTCTTTACGGAACCTTTTGAAGATTAGCTCTTGACATCGTTGGTCCTTTTAACTCCACTTTCATCTGGGGGACATAGATATATTATATTAACATTAGTTTATTATGCTTCGATTTTCCCTGAAGCAACCCATAAAGACCATAAACAAATACAAAGGTGCTGGAAGCCCCTTTTATTGTTCCTCATCTTCTCCAGAGTGGCATCCTAGAGAAATTTGTCTGACCGGGGACACAATTCATCATCACATCTGACTTAACGCAACACCTATACAACATCTGGGGTGAATCCTCTGGTGGGGGCTTCACACACCGCTAACTACCCACTGTACTGGGATGATTGACGGCCAGCATTCGATTCTCTAGTCCATTTTAAGGAAAACTTTGCTCCCTTTAACCTAAGGAGACATCGTTACCTTACCCTTGCTTTTTTTGGCCATGAGGGAAGTTCCCAGTGAACTCTTGGAGTGTCACCTTTTGAACTTCTCTATAGTAACGACAGAGCCAGAGGCCCATTTGACCATCCTTCATGGAATTATGGACTAATGAGGAGATGAGTGCTGATGTTGGGGGTCTTCTTACGGATTTTCCCTTGACCTAATCCAAACTTGAGAGGAGACCTCTGACATAGTTCGAAAAACCTAAGCTTGTCAAAGGACCAGTACAAAACAATTTTGATTCAAAAGTCAGAGTAGAAGTTTTTAAAGTATGAGATGAAGTTTTCTTGTACTTTTGCCTATCAAGTCAAATAAATTAATAGTAGCCTGAAAGTGGTCCATATAAAGTATTAAAAAATTGTGGGAATTTGACTACCTCATAGAAGATCAAGGGGACTCCCTAAACTTTTATCATATCAACAACATTAAAAATATTACCGAATACAAACGGTAATTGCGTTAATAACTTTGACTATAGTTTTTCCACACGAACATGATACGACAACTGATGAATGGAAAGGTGTGCGTAATTGACACCTCTAACCTTATCCTATGATGAACTAGCATGACTTAGTTACTTTTGACCACTTGGACGCAAACCAAACATTAAAATTAATGAATCTTGGATGACCATAAAGACATGAACAACTTCAATGGTGAGTAACTTTCGGACGTCTTTCTGAATTCCAGTGTGTTACCTCCACGGTAATCATAAATTGACTTAGTGATGGACCAAACCTATCAAACGAAAATATACCCAGTTTCCAGTATCACCTTATTGAAAACATTTGGACCGATAGGAAGACAAATTATTAAAACTAAAGATCATTGAACCTTCAGTTAACTCATATGGTACACCAGTAGCAATGGTTAAAAAGGAGGATCATTCATTAAATACTTGCTATTGACATCAGAGGCCTTAATGCTATAACTCAGTGGATTGCTGAGCCTATGCCCTTAACCAGAAAGCGATCTACACAAATTTATATGACGCCTTTCCTTCTTATTCAGAAGAGATTGATATTGTGCATGGCATATCCATAAAGTAAATGTTAGCTCCTTCTTCATAAGCAGTACAACGCGCTTTCCTACACACCAAGGAATGATGCAATATTAGAACTATGCCCTTTCGGTTGGTAACTGCCTGACTACCTATGTGAAGACAGTAGAGAAGGTCTTGGTAAAATGCCCAAACGTTTCAGTTTATTTTGATAACATTTACGTAATGACATCCACGTGGGGCGAACATATCCAAACATAAACAACACAGTTTTGCGTAGGTTACTGCTTCAACAATGGCCACACTGCCAAGCCGAAGAAATGCTTCCTTGTGTATAAAAGATTTAGAATATCTTGACTGAAACTTTTCATAATATCTCACTGCACCTCTCCCCATAAGATCAAAGCTTAAATAGAAATTTAAATTCCCCAAAACCAAGAAGCTTCATGCGTAGCTTTCATTGTTTCTGTAAATTTTTCTGCACTTTTATCCCGAACCTTACTGAACTTACAGGCATCTTAAATACCGACTTCCATAAAAAGTCAGTGAAGGAACCTCTTTGAATTTCACATAGCTCGGGAAAAGTTAAGATGAGATTAAAAGTACTTTTCGAAAGACCCAATACATGAAGATTCCAGATATTAATAAAGCATATTTATACAGAGCAGATGCACTCCAATACTGCTTAGGTGCGTGCTACTACAATACAATGATGGTACTACCCTTCCCTGTATGCTTCCTAAGCGTAAACGACTTCCCGCCGAAACGCGAACTACCACCATAGAAAAAGAATGTTTGGCCCTTGATGTGGGGTAACTCAAACTTAAATTTTATTTGCTGGGAAAAAGAAATTCATTAAGAAAATGGACTCACAAACCTTGAAAATACCTAGGAACCTTATAAGGGAACAACAGTCGCCTCTTGAGGTGGACATTGCACTCCATAGGCTTTTTAAGTTCTCAGATTGTGTATAACAAAGGTTCCTCCAATTATTTCTCAGACCTGACTCAAGAATCGTAATTAAACGATATGCAAACAAACCAAATACCCCGGCCGGGAATGAACCCGCGGTCATAGAGTCTCAAAACTCCAGCCCGTCGCGTTAGCCACTAGACCCAGCTAGCCACCAGCTAGCTGGTCTAGTGGCTAACGCGACGGGCTGGAGTTTTGAGACTCTATGACCGCGGGTTCAATCCCGGCCGGGGGTATGATTTCTCTGACTGGTTAAGTCATGACAGTCAGTAGAAGATTTCTTGCCTTACGCGACTTCCACATGTTAGAAATTTTTCCTCGCCTATTCTTCTTATACTCTTTGACTATAAGTCTTGGTATGGGGGAGTGTGAGGGAAAAGTTCAATAGATAGGAGTAGCGAGGGAATATATAGTAACAATAGTTTCATTGCCGGCTACTTGTTAAGGTAGGGTAAGTCCAGCTCCCGCTATTCCCGCCTTTTCTCCCCCACCCCTAAAGTGATAGTTTGTTTGCTGGCTGCTTGTTAATGTAGGGTCAGTCTAGCTCCCACTATCCCTTCCCCTCCCTCTTCCCCCCCCCAAAGGTGACATGTGGGGCTCTGGTCAAACAGTAAATCACTCAACTCACAGCTCCCAACACTACTGTAAGTACATGCCTGCCTTGTATTCTAGTGGATTTATTGGTTGAAAGCTTCACTTTGGACCAATAATAAACTTAGTCTTTTCAGCCTTGCTCTAGGTTGACTGTTGTAATAATCACCACATCTTTTAGGTATTGTACTTATCATGGAGAGTGATTATTTAAGCAGTGGGTAACCTGTCTATCTTTTCAGCTTGGATGACAGAGAGGGTCACCTGTCAACCAACAAGAAAAACTGAAGGAGATGGACTAACGTCCTGGAGACGTCCCAAATTGGATTTACTTGTCTGTGCACTTGTATGAAGAATCAGGACATAACCCCTCATCATTACAGTGGTCAAGAACCTGATCTCCTGTCATCGGGAAAGATTACTTATGGCCACTAGAACGAGCCAGCGGGTTGTCACCAACAACTGTGACCCCCCTCCATCATCAGCAACGGCTTCTATTGCAACAATACGCAGTGTCACCAACACCAGACACCCAAGTTTTTAGCGTTGAATTCAGATATCATTTATATTTTTAATTTTTCATTTTCTTTCATGTAGGATCAGTATTTCATATTTAAGTGTTTTATATTTCATATTTCCTAAATAATAAAGTGTTTATATTTGTCAGTTTTTGTTCTTTTTCTATTCATTAATTTTCCTGAGGAGGAGCCAGCCTTAGTAATACTGACTGAAGTTGTTACAGGGCTGAGTAAGCCTTCACATTCACCTAGTAGTAAGTAGTTATTGTTATCACTTGTTCACCTAGTAGTTAGTAGTTATTGTTATCACTTGTTCACCTAGTAGTAAGTAGTTATTGTTATCACTTGTTCACCTAGTAGTAAGTAGTTATTGTTATCACTTGTTCACCTAGTAGTAAGTAGTTATTGTTATCACTTGTTCACCTAGTAGTAAGTAGTTATTGTTATCACTTGTTCACCTAGTAGTAAGTAGTTATTGTTATCACTTGTTCATCTAATAGTTAGTAGTTATTGTTATCACTTGTTCACCTAGTAGTAAGTAGTTATTGTTATCACTTGTTCACCTAGTAGTAAGTAGTTATTGTTATCACTTGTTCACCTAGTAGTAAGTAGTTGTTATCACTTGTTCACCTAGTAGTAAGTAGTTATTGTTATCACTTGTTCACCTAGTAGTGAGTAGTTATTGTTATCACTTGTTCACCTAGTAGTAAGTAGTTATTGTTATCACTTGTTCATCTAATAGTTAGTAGTTATTGTTATCACTTGTTCACCTAGTAGTAAGTAGTTATTGTTATCACTTGTTCACCTAGTAGTAAGTAGTTATTGTTATCACTTGTTCACCTAGTAGTGAGTAGTTATTGTTATCACTTGTTCAGATGGATGGATCCCGTCAACAATGTCAGCTGGTCTGTAATAATTGTATCATGTACTTGTAGTAACGTGAGATTATTATTATTATAATTATTATTATTGTTTTTTATTTTTTTATTAACACATGGTCCGTTTCCCATCAAGGCAGGGCGGCCCGAGAGAGAAAAACTTTCATCAATCACTCCATCACTGTCTTGCCAGAGGCGCACTCACACCACAGTTATGAAATTGCAACTTTAACACCCCTCCTTCAGAGTGCTGGCTCTGTACTTTACATCTCCAGGACTCAAGTCCGGTCTGCTGGTTTTCCTGAATTCCTTCATAAATATTACCTTGCTCACACTCAAACAACACGTCAAGTCCTAAAAACAATTGGTCTCCATTCGCTCTTATCTAACATACATGTATGCTTGCTAGAAGTCCAAGCATCTCCCTCACAAAACCTCCTTTATCCCCTGCCTTGGTTTAGAAAGACACGTAAGCAAACACTATAACATATTTATTAGAAAACGTTTCGGTCCTGGGACCTTGATCACTTCTAACCTTAGAAGTGATCAAGGTCCCAGGACCGAAACGTTTTCTAATAAATATGTTATAGTGTTTGCTTACGTGTCTTTCTAAACCAACTTGTCGGTATTTATTACCAAGGTTTATACCATCCCCTGCCTTCAACTCCTCCTAGGCCGACCCCGACCCCGCCATCCCTCCACTATAGATTTATACTCTCTCGAAGCCATTCTATTTCGTTCCATCATCTCTACATGTATAATTGTTTTGGTAATCCCGCACCTCCTCCTAATTTCCATACTACGGATTCTCTACATTGACCTCAGACATGACATCTCCACTGTCTTCAGTCTTCTTGCAGCAACATTCACCACTCAGGCTTCCCACTCATATAAGAGCATCGGTATAACAATACTCTCATACATTCCCATCTTTGCTTCCATGGATAATGTTGTTAGTCTCCACAGACTCCTCAATGCACCACTCACTTTTTCCCCTCGTTAATTCTACGATTGAATGACAATAAAAATACAATAAAAATGTAAGTTAGAAGTATTCCAGGAAGACTTGACCTGGTGACTCAACAAACTTTACCTCCCGATGATCCAACTTGACCACCAAGCTTCCCACATTCTTTTATTTGTTTTTTTTTTTCTGGTAGGGGGGTTGTTATATTATGCTTTCTATATTAAAAGATTTTAACTAACAGGAGAAAAATGCTATACATTACCGATACTGGAAAAGTAGACACACATGCAATATAATAATAATAATTATAACGATTAGAGTCACAAGTGCATTCCTTAGAAAAATAAAAAAATTAAAACCTAAAAATTCAAAGGGTTTGTAATGTACACAAGGGTTCGAAGGAATGAAAGAGGCCCTTTTCAAACCTTTGGCTAATCTTTTTCAAAAAATTTCACAAGACGGGCTGGTGCAGAAAAGTGGAAAAGGCAATTTGGATACCATTTCAAAAGGTGACAGGTCTTTGGTTCGAACTATAACCAATAACCCCAAACCTCCGTATGGGAAAATTTTTGGAATCAAAAATTTGCCGAGGCAGTTCTTCCCATTTTAAAAAGCAAAAAATTAATCAACGAATCTCATTTGGGTTTTAAAAAGGGCGTTTCCTCCTTACGAATTTAAAACTTTTTTCACTAGGGTATTTGAGGAGGTACACTGGAATGAAGGGTTTTTTACAGGGTCCCACTCAGAGACTTTTGAGGGAAAATTAAGGCCGGGAAAAGGGAATTTTTTCTTTTTGGATAGGGATGGTTACAAATAGGGAGCAGAGAGTTTGCATAAATGGGGAGAAATCACAGTAGGGGAAACGTCACGAGCGTGTTTCCACAATGTTTAGGTTTGGCTCCCCCGTTGTTCACAATCTAATAAACGACATTTATGAGGGGATAAAAAGCGACAAAGCAAGTTTTCCCATGACACCAAAAGGGGCCCTCGAAATTCATTCTGCGAGGACAATAAGACCCCGGAAATTGAATGACTGATGCGTGATGGGGAAGTGGCAGAACAGTTTAATATAACAAATCAAATTCTAAATGTTGGACGGGAAAAAAAACCCCATCCCATATATAAAAAAAATAATTAATTCTTAATATTACGGTAGAAAAAAAGGGATTTAGGAGTTCTGGTTACCAGTAATCTAAAACCAAGACAGCATCCCTAAGTGTTCCAATAAAGCTAACTAAAACCTTGGCTTCTACAAAAAAGTAAAAATAATAGAGGTTCCCCCGGGAATTTCTTCGGGCTCTATATATCCTTGGTTAGGCCCCCCATTTAGTTTATGCTGCACTTTCTGGCCACCGTTTTTCAGAATGGATAAAAATTTCTCTGGAAAACATAAAAAGGGAAAGGATGAACATAAAACATAAAACAAAAGAAAGGGGGAACACTGCACGGGCCCTTTTCCCCCCATACGGGCGGGGCCCTTTTTAAATTTCATCCCAAAACAAACATTTGACCAACCCTTTTTTTCAATGCTCCCCCAAGAAATAACTCTGTTTGTGCAAGCCCCACAAACCCCCCAACCCTACCCATTTCTTACTTACCCAAACCAAAAATTTAAAAAACCCAAAGCCCACCCAAAATAAACCCAACTAGGTGGGACTTTTTTCCACTCTTTCAATACCCTTTTTTCCAAAACCCAATATTTTCCCATGCCCTTTTCAAATCAAAATTTTTAATTTTTTTTTAAAACCATTACGGGGGTTCTCTTTTGGAGAGAATCCTCAAGACCTTTTTAAAACCCCCTTTTTTTAATACCTATTTTCCACTTTACCTTCGTTTAGGTTCCCCTCATTTTTCGTCAAACAAGTGAATGTAACTTAAGGCCCTTCAATCTTTCTTCAAAAGAAGATTTCTAATGCTGTTTTTTTAATTTAGCCCTCCAAACGCGGGGAAAAATTTTTCTAACGAATTTATGTCCATTCTGAAATTTTAAAGACAAATTAAAGCTGAATAACTAGGGGGGCCTTACAAAAGATGTAAAAAACAAAGAGGGAGAAAACGCGTTTTTAAACCGTTAAAAACTTTCCCAGCGTGGGAAAGACAAAATTTAATACATACATTAAAAAATTTTCCCTTTAATGAAAAAGATTAAAAGACTTTCATTTAAAATTAAATTGTTAAAAAAGAATAGGGAGACCTAACAAGTGTATAAGTGGAAGATGGGTATTAAAAAAGGGGATTTAACAAGGTCTTGAGGATATCTCTCCCAAAAGAGAACCCGCAGTAAGGGATTTAAAATTTTTAAAAAAGTTTAGATTTAGAAAGGACATAGGAAATATTGGGTTTTGGGAAAAATTGGGAGTTGATGATTAAAAAGTTACCCAGTTGGGGGAAAATTTAGGCTAGGGCCTTTTTGGGGAGTTTCAAATTTTGGTTATAAAAAACATGAGTTGGGGGGGAAAAAACAAATCAGTAAATTGGTCCCTTTTTTTGACTACGTTTCGCCCACACAGTGGGGTTTTTAAAATACAAACAGAACTACCTGGGGGGGAAGGAAAAGCGAGGGATTTAAAATCCCCGGTGAGGCAGGGGAAGAAACCCGCATCTGATGATGTTCCCCATTGGGTTGTAGAGTCCCAAAAACTTGGGTTTTCTTGGAAAGGAGACTGGGCAAGTTTTGGGGCAGACCCTTTAAAAGTTTTTATGTGGGATAGCAAGAAGAAATTTTTTTGGCAAGTGGGTTTACTATGTTATAGAAGCCCCCTATTCTGTTGAAGTTTTTGGGGAAAAAGAAAAGTGATGTTTCCCGGGTTCTTCGGGATTTGGGGGTTGTCTTCTGTGGCGATAAGGGCTTTAGGGTTTTTTTTTGAATTTATCAAAAATGGTTGTGTGAATTACGGTTTTTACGCACATTCCTTTTTGTCTCAGACCTGCTTGCTTTTTGGGTTCGGGAAAAACGGTTTGGAGGCCCCTTTATGTTTCGCCCCCGTATAACTTTGCAACAAAAAAAAAGGGGTTTTGTATCCCCGCAGAGGATGGGGGTTTTCCTGTACTAAATGGTTATTTTCCCCCTTTATGGTCGTGGTTTTTGGAGGAGATACTTGGGAAAGATTTTTGGCAAAGATGTTGGAAACATGTTTTTCCCAAAGGGGTTGGGGGAAAAGGGGCTATGTATCCCCTTTTTCCCGGGAGTGTTTTTCTCTGGGGGTGTTGAAGGGTGTTTAGTGCTCCCGTCTGCAGTCTTGATGAATACGAGGATAGTGGAGTTTGGGAAAAAAACCTTTTCAATTATAGTGCATTCTTCCTCAAGGAAACCCCGTTGCTGCAAAATTCTAGTGCACGCAAGAAGCCAAAAATTACACCCCCGTTTTTTTTTGGTTTTCGTGGGGGAGAGTAGAATTTGGGAAAAAATCGTTTTGGGGGTTTGGGGGGTTTTCGATAGACTTTAAAAAAGAAATTCGTGGTTAACTTTGGGAAGAGAACAACAAGGAAAGGAAGGGGTGTTTTTGGGCCTCTTTTTTCCCAATTGAACTGGATTGAAGGCCCCGGGCCCGGTTTAGCTTGTTTGGAGGCTTTAACGTTGAAGGTTTTGGAATTTTAAAAAGGGGAAAAGTCTTTAACATAACGGGCCCGGGGACAGAAAAAGGGAAAAATGGGGGAGAAACTTGGTTCTGATTTTTCCATGTATATTCGCTAGGGCTGCCCGTTGGCGAACCCCTGGGAAAAACCAAAAATCTGCTGGGAAAAAGGGGATTTTTAAAAAAAGGAAAACACGTAAAGCCAAACCATTTGTTCAACCAGGGCGATGAAAACGCGGGTGGAATGGGGAAAATCCCAAATAATCGTCAATTTTTTTTTGCGTAAGAATCGATGGTTGTTTGTAGTCTTTTGTGAATAAAGGGAAATCACGTCAAATGGGGTTTCTTGTTTTCCCAAGTTTGGGTTGGGAAGCGATTGAGAAAAATTACCTGAGGGTTTGAGATGTTTCGGGCGATAGGCCCAAAATTTTTGAGAGGTGTTTGGCGAGAATTCCGGAGCTTTTGGGGAGCACCCAAACCCCAGGTATGGGCCTCATGGGGTAAACCCGGCTTGTAGTCTTTTGGGAGGCCCTACATTTTGGCAGGTCTTGGGGGGCTGGATGGTGTGCAAAGTTTTTCTTCCCTTTTTTCTAGCTCCTTCCCCCCGAATGCGGCGGGGTCCTTTGAAAAAAAGTTTTAAAAAAGGTTTTTTCCACTTGGTTTTTGTGAGGAAAGGTTTTTTAGGTACTGGGTCAATTTAAGGGAATTGAGCATTTTGTTTTCCGTAATCGTCAGTGTTCATGATTTACAACACCACCTCCCTTTTTCTCCCGGGGGTGAAACCCCCCATGGCGTTTTTTTCTGCTAAACCCTTTTAGTGCATTGATGTAAAGTCGGGGGATTTACTGGGGGCTGCGTGTTGAGAAAGGGTGCCCGAATGATGCCTTGAAGATAGCCTTTTTTGGGGAACGGAGTCATTGTTCTGTAGTTTTTTGGGCGATAAAAATTTTTTGAGGTCTTTTTTGGTTTCGTATTCCCCTTTGGAATTTGCCTCATGTTCATCAGAACACTGACATTACAGGAACAAAATGCCAATCTACTTAATCCCAGAATACCTACAAACCTTCACAACAAACCCAAGTGGAAACCTTCTAAAACTTTTCTTCAAAGGACTCGCCGCATTCTGGGGACTCAGAACAAGGGAAAAAATTCTGACACCATGCCCAGCAACCCCCAACCTGCCAGAATGTACCCTGCCAAAACTCACAACCCCTGTATCCCATGAGGCCCATATCCTCGGGAATAGGCGTCTCCCCAAAACCCCTTCAGAATTTTCCGCCAAACCCCTCTCGAAACTTTGGGACTTCAGCCAGCACATCTCAAACACTCAGTATCTTCTCAATCGCATTCGCAACATCAACATCAAACAAGAAACTTTCCACCTTTACGTGACCCCCTTTTTCCTAAAGTACCTACAAAAAAACCCATCGATCTCGCGCAAAAAAAAGACGATTCACTTGATCTTCCCTTTCCACCAGCACTTCATCGACCGGGTTGAACTATGTGTTGGTTTTACGTGTTTCCTTTTGAAATCCCTCTTTCAGCAGACTTTTGGGCTACCCCTGGGGGCGCCACTCAGTACAGTCCTACGAACCCATACAGGAACACTAGAAGCCGAACGTTTTTTTCCCCCCTTATTCCTTGTCTGTCACCTGGGTCCGTTTTTTGGAAAATTCTCCTCATAACTCCCAAAACCCTTCAAAGTTCAAGCTCTCCAAACAAGCCAACCCTAGCCTTCAATCCCTTCCACTTGAAGAAAAGGTCCAACACCTTTTCCCTTTTCCCTTTGTTTTACTCGCAAAACTGACCACGAACTTCGTTTTTTAAAATTATCGAAAACCCACCAACCAAAACGATCTTCCCATTCTACCCCCACGAACCCAAAACCAAAATGGTGTAATTAAGGCTTTTCCTGCGTGCACTCGAATCTGCACAACGGTTCCTTTAGGAAGAATGCACTTTTTAACAGGTATTTCCCAAAATCCACTATCCCCGTCATTCATCAAGACTGCAGACGGGGACACTAAACATCTTCAACACACCCAGAGAAGAACTGCCGAGAAGAGATACATATCCTTCCCACCAAATCCTTGCCAAAAATTTTCCCAAAATCTTTGCCAAAAAATCTTCCAAGTATCACCTCCACACCCGACCACAAGGGCTCACCATAGTAAGGAAAGCCTCCATCCTTGCAGGGGGATAAAAACCCCCTTTTAAGACTGCAAAAGTTAACGTGGGGGAAACATCAAAGGGGCCTCCAAAAACGTATTTCAGAACACCAAAACGCAAGCAGGTCTGACGACACAAGAAGCTCGTACAACACCGTAAATTTACACCAGGTTTCTGTTTGGACTTGAAAAAGCCCCCTTTTGGGCGAAACGGCAATAAAGGGTCACATTTTTCTGCATTTTGTTTTTTTTATTTTC
>NC_069403.1:110169332-110193951 GCF_026875155.1 Cherax quadricarinatus | reverse complement strand
TGGTGACCAAAGAAAGGGACACTGCAGCGGCCTGCGGCCCAACTAGACAGGTCCTTCACACAACCAGGTATATAAAGGGCATATAAAGGTCTAGCCCACACCTCACTAAAAACATCCCACAATAAAGCAACACCTGATTGCGACTAAATAAGAAAGGGAACACTGCAGCAGGCCCACTGGCCCAACTAGAACAGGTCCTTCACACCCAGTAACTCCAGGTACCCAAGAATTAAGAATTTTAAAATTTTTGGGGTAGAATAGCTTGTTGGTGGGTTTTGTGAAGGACCTGCCTTGTTGGGCCAGCGGCCTGCTGCAGTGTTTCCTTTCTTATGATCGCACATCAGGTGTTGCTTTGTTGTGGGATTGTTTCCTTGATAATGGAGTAGTCACGAAAGCGCTTGGGAATTTCCTTTTCCCTTTCACAGTGGTTGTTTTGCATATTCTGAAATCACCTGTTTACTGTGATCTTATTGCATATATATATATATATATATATATATATAATTATATATATATATATATATATATAATATATATATTTATATAATATATATATAAAAATTCTCTCGAAATCTTGCATCCCATTCATCATGTTTAGTGAATTTTTTAAGAGAAAACGCCATAACTGACAATCACTAAGGGGTTTTACACTTGCAATAATGGCTATCAATAATTATTACACTTCGTTTATTTTCTAAACTTAATGGTCTTTGCTTATTATCATTTTAAATTTCAGATAATTTACATAATAATAACTAATTGTAATTACTTATTTTATAGTTTATGTTCTTTGTTTATCATTATAATAAATATTGTTAAACTTTATAATAGTTGCATATCAATGGTATACAATATCGACACGAAGATGAATAAGACTCATGCAACATCTGGGAATCTTTAATTTGATGGTACAATACCGTAACTGGAACAATACACAAATAACTCGTACATAGGAGAGAGGGGAGCTGACGACGACGTTTTGGTCCAACTTGGAGCATCAACAAAGTGACTCAGAAGGGAGAGTATGTGGCATTATACATAGTCCACCAGAGGGAACAAGAGAGGTAGTACTACCATGTCCCTTTCTTCTCTGCTGGCCTATGTATACTGCCACCTTCTTTCCCTTCTGTTAGTGTGACTTAGTAAATGAACCGAAACGTCGTCGTTAGCTCCTCTCTCCTATGTGCGGGTTATTTATGTATCTAATTCTATTGTATGGATAAAGCCACTGCTGGGCGAAACATCTACATATTAAAGATACCCAGATGTTGCATACACTAACACTCTGCTCACACTGCCTTTCCTATCTTCTTTTTCGGCAACTTCACCTTCAGCGAGTTAACACAAGGCATTTTGACCATCCGGTAGCCCGTGTGGTTTTTTTAAAATCCGGCCGATCTTTGCCTTGGGCTCTGTCCCCCTCGAGGGTAGGCTATCTTAGGGGCTGACCTTCATAGGTCAGCTGACTTAGGATGTTTAAGGCTACCACCAAGGAAAGTCTTTCTTGTTAAGGCAACTTCTCTGTGTCAGATGTACCTTCCTGGACATCATGGCACGAATACAAGTATGAATACGTGTCGTTGACACTCAAAAGCCTAAGAAGGAAATTCTCGAATGCATTTGTTCAAATTCAGCTATTGCACCAGTGGATGTTTTTCAGACCCACTCTGGGGCAGTACTTCTCCTCTTCTCTGAAGGCGAGTTACTCCAACTGCTTAAGCATGAAGTTCTTGAGAAATTGCGGACTTTGGGTATCATCCCCATTCCACCTGATAGCTATCAAGCCCAGCGAACTGTCTTTGTGGCGAGAATTAACAGCTTCATGAGAGACAGCTATGTGGAGAAACTTCTTGCAGAACTTAGGAGAATTGTGAATTTAAGGCTCTCAGTGCATATAAATTCTCTAAATCTACCAATAAACAGGTAACATTTAAGTTAATCCTAGGGACACCCGAAGAAGCCAAACTCGTATGTCAACGTGGTTTCAAATGTTTTGGCACCAGATGTACACCTGACCAAATCTCTCTTGAACGGTTTGTCAGTGTTACACAATGTTTCAGATGTCATGCGTTTGGCCATACCACCAATAACTGCAGTAACTAATCAACAATTTGCAGCATATGCTTCTTTTCGAGACTGTCATAGCAAAACTTAGCCCAAGTGTGTCCTTTGTAATGGAAAACACCATGCTGTTTCCCTTATCTGTCCTGAAAGGAAAACCGCAATCTAGAAAATTCTCGAGGTCAGGAAACTGTCCAATTCTACGAAATCCCCTCCCAGGCACCTCCAACAATGTTCCAGGATTCATTCCCGGCTCTGCCTGGATCTGGTGGGTCTCCTCAGGCCTCATCTGTCGGTTCCAATGTTTGGACTTCTGCCTCTCCTGCAGTGCCCCACCCTTCCCCTAACTCTCACCTACAACAAACGCAGCCGCAAGGTTCTTCCTCACTCCCTATGTTTCAGGAGTTCTCAGCCGGGGATATGACGAGAGCTCAACTAATGTTCATGTTGGCCAAAGACATAGCAGGTAGTGATATTCAACTCTGTTCCCATGTTTTCAATGATTTGTTAAGGGCTAATGGGATCAGTCCCATTCAAATCCCAGACAATGTGAAGTTTATTACGGCCCAGCCTCCTCAAGATAGAAAGTATGTGCCTTCCTCTACCTCTACAAAAACGCCTACTTCATCTCTCCTACAGGGCTCAACCATTTTGAATAACCCAGTGGTCAGCTCACCTCAGCCCGATGATTTAATACCTGCCCCTAACCTTGCCCCTAACATAGGTGCTTATCCTTCCGCTATTGCAGCTGATCCTATGGAACAAGAACTTTCCCAGGGTACTCCACCTGACTGTTAGGTAAGACACATATGCAACAGTTAGGTATCTTTATTTCGAAACGTTTCGCCTACACAGTAGGCTTCTTCAGTCGAGTACAGAAAAGTTGATAGAAGCAGAAGATACTTGAAGACGATGTAATCAGTCCATCACCCTTAAAGTTTTGAGGTGGTCAGTCCCTCAGTCTGGAGAAGAGCATTGTTCCGTTGTCTGAAGCAATATTGTTATTGTTTCAGACAACGGAACAATGCTCTTCTCCAGACTGAGGGACTGACCACCTCAAAACTTTAAGGGTGATGGACTGATTACATCGTCTTCAAGTACAGTGGACCCCCGCATAGCGAACATAATCCGTGCAAGAGGGCTGGTCGTTATGCGAAATGTTCGCTATGCGAATAATTTTCCCCATAAGAAATAATGGAAATAAAATTAATCCGTGCAAGACACCCAAAAGTATGAAAAAAAATTTTTTTTACCACAAAAAATGTTAATTTTAGTACACACAAACTGAAAAAGGCATGCACAATTACATGACACTTACTTTTATTGAAGATCTGGTGATGATTGATGGGATGGGAGGAGGGGAGAGAGAGTGTTAGTGTTTAGAAGGGGAATCCCCTTCCATTAGGACTTGAGGTAGCAAGTCCTTTTCCGGGTTACTTCCCTTCTTCTTTTAATGCCACTAGGACCAGCTTCAGAGTCACTGGACCTCTGTCGCACAACAAATCTGTCCATAGAGCTCTGTACCTCCCGTTCCTTTACGATTTGTCTAAAATGGGCCATAACATTGTCATTGAAATAGTCACCAGCACGGCTTGCAACAGCTGTGTCAGGGTGATTTTCATCCATAAAGGTTTGCAGTTCAATCCACTGTGCACACATTTCCTTAATTTTTGAAGTAGGCACAATGGATTCCACAACTGGCATAGGCTTCTCAGGGTTAGCCCCAAACCCTTCAAAATCTTTCTTAATTTCCATACTAATTCTCACCCTTTTTACCACAGGGTTGGCACTAAAGCTTTCTTGGGGCCCATGGTCACTTATTTTCCAGAAACAGCACCGAAAACACTGTAATAATACGAAATATTCCGAGTGTATGCTTGAATGTTACCGCGGAGGCTGGCTGGTAAACAATGGACGCGTCTCGGACGAAGGTCGCTGAGCGGGTTTTTGTCCACTATGCGGGGCAAAATTTGGCGAACAAAGCGTTCGCTATGCGGATTGTTCGCTATGCAAGGCGTTCGCTATGCGGGGGTCCACTGTATCTTCTGCTTCTATCAACTTTTCTGTACTCGACTGAAGAAGCCTACTGTGTAGGCGAAACGTTTCGAAATAAAGATACCTAACTGTTGCATATGTGTCTTACCTAACAATCTGTCGGTATTTTATACCATTTTAATGTTCACTCCACCTGACCTACCAAATTTTCTCTTGGAGCCCCACGGTTTTCCTTTGACACTCATGTGCCTCTGCTTCCTGTAACTGGGAATATCACACCTTAGTTATCCGATGATGACCTAATGCTTCTGTTTATATTACCACTACCAGTGAGGATGGTGACATGGTCAGTACGTAAGCAACTACTCAGAATTACACTCCTCCCCTTGATGAGAGCGTGTATTTCAATTGTTATGTTACTTGCAGACGTCCACCCTCTGTCTGCAGTACACGCGCAAAGTGCAAGAAATAATGGGGATTACAATTTTCCAACTAAATGTTCAACATTTCTTTAATAACCGTTACCTCCTTGAAGTTGAACTACATAATTACAACCTTGACGTTATCCTCCTGAATGAGACAGCTGCGGGAGTTGATCAACATATTAAATTACGTGGTTACTCTACTGTGGAGAAATCGAGAGGACTCCATAGTGGCGTGACTGTCCTGGTTAAATTAGGCTATGAGTTTCGAAATATTCACGTTGACGAAGATAACATTATTGCAATTGAACTGACATCTTATGGCCAACTACTGATAGGAACTGGATATTTTCCTCCGAGACAACCATATATGGAGTCCATTCCCCTACATCAGATATTGAGCAGAAATATTCCAACAATTCTGGCGGGAGATTTTAACGCCCATCATCTTGCACTCTTTAATTGTGGAGCTGGTAATCCGCTGGGCGACTTGAAGGGAAAACAATTATTTAATATTATGACAGCCAGAAATCTGTCGTTTCAAGGCCCATCGCAGTCTCTCTCCTGGTGGGAACGTAGGATCTGATCATATCCCTGTTATAAAGCTACAAGCTTCTCCATTTAGCATACCTGTACCTCCTAAACCCAATCTAAACACCCTTGGATTTGACCCCTTCAGAGCTTTTCTTGATAACGACGAAATTGTTTTGTTGGAAAATTTGCCTTCCGCTGCAATTGACGCGATTAGCTCCCTCCACAGCCGAATACTTGTTGCCACTAATACAACTTGCCAATTAGCTTCCACAAAGATCTACCAGCAATATAAACTTACTAGGGAAATTAGAGACTGTATGAAGAATTATCAAACAGAATGTCGAAGGCACCTTCAAACGCAACAGCCATCTAGGGCTACACTGCATAGGTTGAGGCAGGACTTAAATACCACGATTAGTCATCACAAACGAGACTTATGGAAATATCTAGTTCTCCAAGCTAACCAGTATAAACGTCAGCCTGCACAATTCTGGAGCAAGATCGGCAGCTTTTCGGGCAAAGCACAATTCTCCCAGTTACCTAATTCATACCTTTACTGATGATGATAAAGAGGAACTTGAGATTAAACTTGATGATCCACAGGACCAGGCTAATTTGATGGGTGATGTGTGGGAGAAAATTCTCTCACAAAAATAACAGTCGCCGATTTAATAATATCCGTTATCAGTCGGTCAATGAATGGAGAGATGATAACTTAGCTGATCTCCAACCACTACCTTCCATCGATACATCAACTCTTGAAGATGACCACCCTCTTACTAGACCAATTACACTACTTGTGATGAGTCAGGTTACTGGAAGAATGCGAAATAGAGCCCCTGGTCTCTCTGGAATAGCAATGAAACAAAGTTCTTACCCAGAAATTGTAAACAGTCTTTGGTCAATATCTTTAATGCCATCTTGGCCTCCGAACATTTTCCAGTGGTTTTTAAATTTCAAGGATGATCTTTATTGCTAAACCCTATAAAAACATCCACCAACCTGGGAACTATAGACCTATATCCTTACTTGAAGTCACTGTCAAAGTTCTTGAGAAAATAATTTCCAATAGATTGAACTATTACATGGAGTATAATCACCTCTTTACTGAAAAACAGTTCGTCTTCAGGACTCAAAGGTACTCATCATACAGTAAATATTATTTTGATGGTGCAGAGAACCTGAAACATCAGGAATGTTCACAAGAGCTTTTGATAGCTTATGGCATGATGATCTTATATATAAACTTATTGACCTACCTTACCATAACTGGTCCTTTCTCAGATTTATATATAACTTCTTGTCTCAAAGAAAAATCATTCCTACCTTTAACGGCAGGTCGACAGAGGCAAATGAAAAGCTGGATATGTTGAAAATTAGGTTAGGAAAACTTAGGGAATCATAGAAATTTCGCTGAGAGAGTTGAGGAAAAAATGTAAATAACAGCTATACTGAGGTTTTCATAAAACTTACCTGGACGACCATCATTCGAAGATGTAATTCAGTGGTCACTTTATCCAAGAACAATATAGCACATACTGTTTAATAGCAGCGTCTGTACTGCAACATATGCAATAGCAATATTATAGAGTGAGACATAAGTTATTAATGCAGATAAACATCAGCGTTGAAGACCTGAAGGGACTTAGAAGAATTTTCAATATATCACATACAAACTTATAATACAGTTTCTTAAATAAAAATGGTAAATTAGACAAACAGGCAAAAACTAATTCAAACTTTTTTTCTTAGTTTTGTCTATTAAAACACAATTTGGAACCTACAGATGACAAATATTCAATACAAGCTCTTCTGTAAGTGAGACTGACTAATGTTGAAGAATCAAGTAAGTAAATTAGCAAGAAAGTAAGTAATTCTAATAAGGCTTTCGGTAAAAATATTGAAATTTTTGTTACAAAGGTCATTAGGTAAATAAGTCATATAACTAAAGTTAACTCAAGATAATACAATAAAGTCGGTTACTTCACAGAAATCAGTTTGTTTAATAAAACTGGCACTTGTAACCTTATTTAATATAAAATCAAGAAGATTCCTTCACTGATGACATAGCAGTAAAGTTTAAAGTTGAGCAGAAGACACAGTCTCCAGTCATTGTTCATAATACAATAAAATTATTACCTACTCACTGTATATAACCAAAAAAATTTTCATCCATTTCGTAAAGTGAATCAGAGACAAAGTTCGATGTTCCAAATTTTTGGTGCCTCGAAGGTTCCCAGCTAAACTACTGAGGATTTTGGAAGTTATCTGAGCCATTCCAGGATGCTGGGAAACTGTTCTACAGCCTTGACCATAAGACACGTCAGCATCACAGTTGTTACATGAATGTGCTTCCCGTTACTGTACAGAAAAGTTGAAAATTTGTCGACGATTGGATGAGTCGTTCTTGAGATATGAATGAAATAAGAACATAAGAAAGGAGGAACACTGCAGGAGGCCTGTTGGCCCATACTAGGCAGGTCCTTTACAATTCACCCCACTAAAAAAACTTTTGCCCAACCCAATTTTCAATCCCACCCAAGAAAAAAGCTCTGAGTGAAAGCCCCACTAAAACCCAAACCCCCCCCATCATGTACTTACCCAACCTAAATTTAAAAATCCCAAAGTCCCAGCCTCAAAAACCCCAAATGGTAGACTGCCCCACTCACAACTACCCAATTCCAAAAACCAATACTTTCCTATTCCTTTCAAAAATCAAACTTACAAATTTAAAATCCATTACTGGGGGTTCTCTTTGGAGAAAAATCCTAAAGCCCTTATTAATTCCCCTTTTTTAAATACCTATCTTCCACTTATCCCTTTCGATCAGGTCCCCCCTCATTCTTCGTTAACAGTGAATTAACTTAAGAGCCCTTCAATTTTCTTCAAAAGGGAAGATTTCTAATTATTTTTTAAATTTGTCCCCTACGCTAAAATTTTCTAACGAATTTAGTCCATTTTAAATAGGGAGACCAGACTGAGCTGCAAAATCTGGTGAGGCCTTACTAATGATGTAAAAAAGTGAGTATGACCTCGGGACTTTGTTGCTTCCCTTTCTTGATAAAATCCCAAAATCTTTTTTCCTTATTACGTAGCTTGGGTTTGCTGTTTGGTTTTTAAGGTTGCTGCCCCCAAAACCCCCCCCAAGTCCTTTTTGAAATCTGATTAAGTTCTACTCATTTAACTTTTTTGTCTGGGTTATGGGACCCCAAGTTCAAAAACCTTGCATTTATCTACACTGAACTGCATCTGCCATTTTTTTCTGCCAAGAATAGAGTTTGTTTAAATCCCCCTAAAGTTCCATAACATCTACGTTTGAATCAATTATTACCTACTTTGTGTCATGGGCAAAATTTGCTCATTTCACTAGTATTCCCCTCATCAAGTCATTGATATATATTTTAAACAACAACGGGCCCAAGACTGATCCCTGGGGAAACGCCATTTGTTCAGACCCCCAGGTTGGTGAGGGGCTTTGTTTTGGGGAATTGGTCTCTTTTCCATTTCCCCCAAATTAACCCTGAATCCCTTCCCATCCCCCCCCAGGGCTGTTAATACTCCGGTTTGCGTTCCCCCCTTGTTATAATAATAAAAATACAGATCCCCACCGGATTTTTAACCCCCATTTTGGGACACCTCTGCTTCCTGTCAGTGAGCCATGACTCGATCCACGAGAGATTTTCCCCCCAAAAATGCCATGAGCTGCCCTTTTTTAACAGTCTATGGTGCGGAACTCTATCAAAGCCTTATAAAATCTAAGTAAAAATTCAATTTTTTATCGTGGTAAAGCCTCAAAGCTTTACTGAGGAAAGTTAATAAATTAGAAAACCCGGCCTTTGGAATCCATGCTGATATCAAATCAAGCTATGTTATCGAGTGGCTTTAAATCTCTGCTATAATTGACTCTGTAATTTGCCTAAAATTTGAGGTCAGGATTGGGGGTATTTGACGGTAAGATTTGTCCCCTTTTTAAAAAAATAGGAATTACATTAGCCATCTTCCACATTCAGACATACACCTGTTTGAAGAGAAAAATTTAAAAAAAAATTTTAGTTAATGGTTCACAGATTTCCCTTTTTTGCTTTCCAAGAACCCTTAAAAAAATATAGGCCCCGGGTGACTTTTTTGCTTCAGTTGTCTATCTCTACAAACATTTCACTAGTGACTGTGTGTTACAAAATTTTCTTTTTCTACCCCATGTAAAAATTAAATTTACTGGTATTGTTGTGTCTTCTGTGTAAAAACTGAGAAAAAAAATTTTTAAAAAATCGAGCACATTTCTTCTCTTTGTCAGTAAGGTGCCCATAGTTATTTTTAAGGGGACCTTCTTATCTCTAACTTTTTTTTCTATAGACCGGGAAAAAAATTTTTGGGGGTTAGTTTTGAATCCTTAGCAACTTTAATTTCATAGCCCTTTTAGCTTTTCTTATCCCCTTTTTTAACGTCCCTTTTAAATGTCATATACTGATTCATAAGAGACCCTCACCTCTTTTGATACGTAAAAATTTCCCTTTTCTTATGCCCATAGTATTTGACCCTATTATTCATCCATTTTGGGTCATTTCTTTTTGATTAATTTTTTTAAAATGGGATAAATTTCTTTGAGCAGCATGTAGTGTTCAAAAACTGTATTTTGATAGCCCCCAATTCTTTATCCCGGTCAACAGATGTAAGTTTTCTCTAACCCCTGAATCGCTAAGCAAAATCGGGCTTTTTACTGAGTTATCGCTAATGTACTTCCATTAAAAGCAAAATGAAATTGATTTGTGGTGTTTAGCACCCATTTTCCAAAACTCGAAAAGTTAAAAGAAAAAATTCCAACCTGATAAAAGTTTCCCTCAAGGATAACTAATAAAATAGCGAATTAGGTTTCATTGAGCCTAATAGAAAACCCCAATTTTGGGTTTCTTGAAAAAAACATCAAGATAAAAATTTAAACCTGATAAAAAGAGGTATTGTATTCCCCAAAATTTACAAGGTTTCCCAAATTAAAAAAAAAATAGTAAAATTTAAATTACCCCGCGATAACAAACTTAGGGGTCCTGCCCCGGTCATTCGGTGATCTCATTTAAAAAATAGAAGTTTACAGAAGTGGGAGATGAATAAAAGTGATTAAAAAATCAAAAATTAACATTTAGCCCCAAAATTGGCAATCTACCTAAACACTTTAATTTTAATCTCAGCCGTTCCAATTTAGTCCCCAAACTAGTTCCAATCTATATCAGATCTTTTTCACGAAAAAGGGTTTTTAAGATATCAAACCATTCGAGGAGGTGGAACTTTTAAAAATAGGGAACCAAGACAAAAGTTTGTCCTGGTTACCGTACGGGGCGATGAAATTGAAAAACCAAAAAGGAGGTTTTTGGGTGGGGCTAAAACACCATGTGATTTCTGTCGGAAGGCTGGGAGAGAATAACACTCAGCGGCCTTTTCAAGGAGGCAAAGTGGAAATACCACCCCCCTGGCTATGTTGAGGTTGAGCTTTTGATCCAAATGAATTATAAAAACAATTAATAAAATAAAAATTTTTATTTACGCCCCCTGTCAACCTCGAGTTATTTCTGAGTTACCAGACCTTGCCCGTGGGGGCCAGTGGTTTTGTTTTTAAGGTTTCACCCCCCCCCCCCACCCCTTTTGCCTTCCCCCGGTTCATGTGTAGGAATCCTCCGTGGGGGCCCCCCGGGTCTCCCCTTGCTCCTTACCCAAGGTCAGCCTCAAACAACAACCCCCCCAAGTTTATGTATCCCGGAACAAACCGTTTGTTCCCGGATGTCTCCCCTTCCCCCCTTACCAAGGTCGGGGGTGCCTTCCCGGGATCAGTGTTCCAGGAGTCCATTTTGCCACCTCAGGGGATTCCTTCCCCCAAGTCAGTGGGTTCCACCCCCCGTGACTTTTCTGGGGGGAAAATTTCGTTTGTCTAGATGACCTTCGTCTGGCGTCCAGGTGGGGGGGAATTAAAAGGTGAACAGAAACTGCGTCCAGTAATTACACCACCCAAAAGCCGGACCCAAGGTCAGCTGGACAAGACGAACTCGCACACAGCTGGCCACCGAGGAGAGGTAAATTAAAAAGAATTTTGGAAAAACCTTTTAAGTTTTACCGAATTTATACTAGTACAGTTTTTTTGGTTATTTATTTTAAAAGTATATGTAGTGTTTTTTTATGTAGAGAAGTCAATGTTTAAAAACTTTTCCACCCCTCAAAACATTAAAAATTTCACTGTTTTTTTTTTATTTTTTATTGGTCTTTCTCATTTGACACTGAAAGGGTTTAAAAAAGCTCACAAACATACAATTATTGCATTTTTAATACATTTAAAAGCTGGTTTTTTGGTATTTTGACGACATTTTTTGTGAAAAGTAAAATATAAAGACGGGACAGTTTTTGACATGTGAGGACTGTGACATGTGTAATATTCTTATGTATGAATGTAATCTTACGGGTTTTTGTGAATGGTTTAGTATTGTGTGTTTATGATTGTATGTGTAATGTTATTTTTTAAGAATGAGGTATGGTTTACGTAAAGTGTATGATGTCACAATTTTTTTGGCGTCACAAATTGTGTGTGAGTGTAATGTTATGTGATTTATGAGCGTCCCTATTATGTTGAGTGTAATGTTATTGTGTACTGAGAGTGTCAAAAGCGTCATAATTCTCCTCCCCTAAAAATCTAGAAAAATTATAATAATCTTGTTTCTCGTGTTTTGTAAAAAAAATTTGAAGGTCGCAGTGGAATCAAAGGCAAATGTTTTCATATATAATACAAGAAAGTACTTTAAGTATGTGAGTGGTGCACTTAGGAGTCTGTGGAGACAAAGAAATTTGTCCTTGGAGGCAAAGAGGGGAATGTATGGGTATAGTTTTACCAACGCTCTTATTGGGTGTGAAACATGGGTGTGAAGTTGCAGCGGGAGGGGGCTGGGGGCAGTGGGTGTCATGTCTGAGGGGAAAGTGTGGGGGAATATTATGCAAAATTTGTATTTTTTAAGTTAGGGGAGGGGGGGCGGGGTTACCAAAAATGTTTTTCCAGGGGCTGAGGAAAGGGGTTTTTGGGTGTTCGGAATTTAAAAAGGGGAAGGAGCAAACAGAAGCTTCAAGAGTGTATCAGTCTGTAGTGGAAGGGGGCAGGGTAGGGGTCGGCCTAGAAAGGTTGGAGAGAGGGGGTAAAGGGGGTTTTGTGTGCGAGGGGCTTGGACTTCCAGCAGGTATGCGTGAGCGTTTTTTGATAGGAGTGAATGGAGACAAATGGTTTTTAATACTTGACGTGCTGTTGAGTGTGAGCAAAGTAACATTTATGAAGGGGTTCAGGGAAAGGGCGGGGCCGGACTTGAGTCCTGGAGATGGAAGTACAGTCCCCTGTACTCTGAAGGAGGGGTGTTAATGTTGCAGTTTAAAACTGTAGTGTAAAGCACCCTTCTGGCAAGACAGTGATGGAGTGAATGATGGTGAAAGTTTTTCTTTTTCGGGCCACCCTCCTTTGGGTGGGAATCGGCCAGTGTGATAATAAAAAAAAAAAAAAAAAATTTAATATATATATGAAGGTGTGTGGTGCCCGTCACTGTCTGCTGAAGGTGTGTGGTGACCCGTCACTGTCTGCTGAAGGTGTGTGGTGACCGTCACTGTCTGCTGAAGGTGTTTTGGTGACCCGTCACTGTCTGCTGAAGGTGTGTGGTTGACCCGTCAGTGTCTGCTGAAGGTGTGCGGTGACCCATCAGTGTCTGCTGAAGGTGTGCAGTGACCCATCAGTGTCTGCTGAAGGTGTGTGGTGACCCATCAGTGTCTGCTGAAGGAGTTGTCTGTGTTTGTTCACGTTATAAGTAAGTAAGTAAGTTTATTCAGGTATACACAAATACAGTTACATAGAATTATCATACATAGCAGCATATGTGTAGAGAACCTGGGATAACCCCAAAAAAGTCAGACAGAGTGACTTATTTCCTTTGGGGTCCTTTTACCTTATTATTATAATATAAAGGTTATAATATTTTCTTATTATTCTTCAATGAAGATAACATCTTATTATCATACTAAAAAGACTATCTACTACACGAGGGTCATTAAGACTATCTACAATACGAGGGTCATTACTAGGAATAAGGTAAAATTTACACGTATGTTAGCTTTGTTGGTGCATCTGTTTCGTTTAGTGTGTGTAAGATGTATATGTGGAAATACAGAATTGAGCGTATGGAAGAGTGTGCTTGTGAACCTTTGTGTACCATGACGAGGGAAGAGTGTGCTGGTGAACCTTTGTGTACCATGACGAGGGAAGAGTGTGCTTGGAACCTTTGGAACCAGACGAGGGAAGAGTGTGCTGGTAAACCCTTTGTGTACCATAAACGAGGGAAGAGTGTGCTGGTGAACCTTTGTGTACCATGACGAGGGAAGAGTGTGCTTGTGAACCTCCGTGTACCATGACGAGGGAAGAGTGTGCTCGTGAACCTTTGTGTATCATGACGAGGGAAGAGTGTGCTTGTGAACCTTTGTGTTCCATGACGAGGAAGTGTGCTTTTTGAACCTTTGTGTACCAGGGACGGGGAAGAGGTGTGCTTGTGAACCTTTGTGTACCATGACGAGGGAAGAGTGTGCTGGTGAACCTCTGTGTACTATGACGAGGGAAGAGTGTGCTTGTGAACCTTTGTGTACCATGACGAGGGAAGAGTGTGCTGGTGAACCTTTGTGTACCATGACGAGGGAAGAGTGTGCTTGTGAACCTTTGTGTACCATGACGAGGGAAGAGTGTGCTGGTGAACCTTTGTGTACCATGACGAGGGAAGAGTGTGCTTGTGAACCTCCGTGTACCATGACGGGGGAAAAAGAGTGTGGCTTGTGAACCTTTGTGTACCATGACGAGGAAGAGTGTGCTGGTGAACCTTTGTGTACCATGAGGGAAGAGTGTGCTGGTGAACCTTTGTGTACCATGACGAGGGAAGAGTGTGCTGGTGAACCTTTGTGTACCATGACGAGGGAAGAGTGTGATGGTGAACCTTTGTGTATCATGACGAGGGAAGAGTGTGATGGTGAACCTTTGTGTATCATGACGAGGGAAGAGTGTTCTTGTGAACCTTTGTGTACCATGACGAGGGAAGAGTGTGCTTGTGAACCTCTGTGTACCATGACGAGGGAAGAGTGTGCTTGTGAACCTCTGTGTACCATGACGAGGGAAGAGTGTGCTGGTGAACCTTTGTGTACCATGACGAGGGAAGAGTGTGCTTGTGAACCTCCGTGTACCATGACGAGGGAAGAGTGTGCTGGTGAACCTTTGTGTACCATGACGAGGGAAGAGTGTGCTGGTGAACCTTTGTGTACCATGACGAGGGAAGAGTGTGCTGGTGAACCTTTGTGTACCATGACGAGGGAAGAGTGTGCTTGTGAACCTCCGTGTACCATGACGAGGGAAGAGTGTGCTGGTGAACCTTTGTGTACCATGACGAGGGAAGAGTGGCTTGTGAACCTCCGTGAAACTATGACGAGGGAAGAGTGTGCTGGTGAACCTTTGTGTACCATGACGAGGGAAGAGTGTGCTGGTGAACCTTTGTGTACCATGACGAGGGAAGAGTGTGCTTGTGAACCTTTGTTTCCTTTGACGAGGGAAGAGGTTGTGCTTGTGAACCTTTGTGTACCATAAACGAGGGAAGAGTGTGCTGGTGAACCTTTGTGTACCATGACGAGGGAAGAGTGTGCTTGTGAACCTTTGTGTACCATGACGAGGGAAGAGTGTGCTGGTGAACCTTTGTGTACCATGACGAGGGAAGAGTGTGCTGTGAACCTTTGTGTACCATGACGAGGGAAGAGTGTGCTTGTGAACCTTTGTGTACCATGACGAGGGAAGAGTGTGCTGGTGAACCTTTGTGTACCATGACGAGGGAAGAGTGTGCTTGTGAACCTTTGTGTACCATGACGAGGGAAGAGTGTGCTGGTGAACCTTTGTGTACCATGACGAGGGAAGAGTGTGCTGGTGAACCTTTGTGTACCATGACGAGGGAAGAGTGTGCGGGTGAACCTTTGTGTACCATGACGAGGGAAGAGTGTGCTGGTGAACCTTTGTGTACCATGACGAGGGAAGAGTGTGCTGGTGAACCTTTGTGTACCATGACGAGGGAAGAGTGTGCTGGTGAACCTTTGTGTACCATGACGAGGGAAGAGTGTGCTGGTGAACCTTTGTGTACCATGACGAGGGAAGAGTGTGCTGGTGAACCTTTGTGTACCATGACGAGGGAAGAGTGTGCTGGTGAACCTTTGTGTACCATGACGAGGGAAGAGTGTGCTGGTGAACCTTTGTGTATCATGACGAGGGAAGAGTGTGCTGGTGAACCTTTGTGTACCATGACGAGGGAAGAGTGTGCTGGTGAACCTTTGTGTACCATGACGAGGGAAGAAAGTAACTGCTAAAAGTTAATTATATTTATCATGCAGGAACACTATGGGGTGGTTAGACTTTTTTTTTTTTTACCTTGGTATTATTTCATTGTAATGTTGACCAGAGACTCTAGGTATGTCATAGTATATTAAATAAAAGTTTCATCAAGATCGTCCAATAAATAAACATAAAAAAATGTGAAGTTGGACGTGGCAATAATTATTGCAAAGGGGATAAATACTGGCAATGTCGAAATTGTTTTTGATAGATGAAAATGATAGAGCAATGCTGTGTTTATTTTATGATGCACAGTCATGTATTATAGTCTTTTTTAGAACCAAAAAAATATTTATCTCAACATGTTTTCCACTATTTCTTGCTCTACATACTCATGGTATGTAAAAATGGAAGGGATTATTACTCAAAGTTCATCATCATAATTTAGAACAATGTCCCCTAAATAAATAGTGCAAAAATGGTAATGATCAATTTATAAATAATTGATGTTCAAGAAATATGTAATAAATGAAGTTTCGAGAAAAATGAAGAAATGTTTAGAGGTTTAGTTGTGGTGGGTAAAAATACTCTTACTGACTTGTGTTTATTGAGAGTAGAACTGGGTGTATAGACGATATTCCTGAAGTTCCATGGTGAACTCTGCATCCTGAAGTTTCATGATGATCCCTGCATCCTGAAGTTCCATGATGATCCCTGCATCCTGAAGTTTCATGATGATCCCTGCATCCTGAAGTTCCATGAAGATCCTGCATCCTGAAGTTCTCTTGAGATCAGCCAATCATGACGGTCCATGCAGATGAAACTGGAAAGAAAGAAATACATGCCGAAAATCGTATTGCCAGTGATTATGTAAACAGATACATGTAATTACACATATATTTATATACATATATACATACAAATGTACAAATAAGAACATGAATTACATACCTTTGACTAGGTGTAGGTGTGGACATAGATGGTTATCTAATGTCGTCCAGGCTCATGTGAAGAGTCCATTAGTTTTCTCCTCTTCCTGCATCTTGGGACCTTTGTTGTCTGCATTTTCTTGTCCATGGCTTCAAGGCGCCTTTGGGTCACTGCAGAACGTCCATAGCCGAGTGGTACATCGAGACAACTTCTCTGATAACCAGCATTGTACTCGGCAATGGCTTGGCTGGCAGCGAACTCTACTTGCCAACTGTTTCGATACAATACTTTGTTGCAGTATGCCCATATTCATTGATGGAGACTCTCATTGGGGTTCTGAGTTCTGCCTTTTAGACACCGTTCCATCATGTCTCCTCTTGTAAGGTCTTTGTAGATATCATGAACCTCCTTGAAGTACACAGGTTCTAGCTGGAACTGGACTTTCATAGTGGAGTGTGATGGTGGTGTGACATTTGCTGCTTTTGCACTTTGGTAAAAACACCAGGAATCAGGACCAGTAGGGCAATGATGATGTGGCTTGTCATCACTGGAGGAACAGTGGAAAAAACTGGCAAGGATACCATTCCTCATTCTTACGATGTCAGTGCCAACATTCGTTCTAAGGTTCTTCTGACAGTAATGTGCCAGCTTTTCGATAATGAAGTCTGTCAAAATGACCTTCAATTCGTACTGTTTCCTCTTCTTCCCGGTTTTCAACTCCTTTTCACTGTAGTGAGACTTGACAAAGGTTGTTAATCTATTCTTGAGTCGTTTAGAGTAATGGTTTATGCACTCATCTTTAGCCACTTTATATTTAGATAGGGACCTGCACGATCATTTAGTTCAACAAGTCCTTTGTAAGTACTATTGTCACCATCACACACCACAGTTTTGTATCTCAGTTTCTTTGATAGTGAACTCTGCCATATAAGTATTGCTGCTTCAACTTCCATCTTTCCAGAACTTCCTGTGAAGTTTTTGTAGCATTTACTTTTATGTTCCTCTTTCAATTGTTCATACTTTTCTTTAGATTATTATTGTTGTTATTATTATTATTATAATAAAAAAGAAGCGCTAAGCACTTTTCTTTAGAAATTTTCTTGTTCTTGAAACGAAGATCGAAATACACAAGAAACAAAATTTGCACATTATTTGATAGTCAACTACCAATTCCGTCACAGCATCAATTGTGGCACCAATGCCATAATTTGAATGATGGTCCCTTGTGTGCCAAGTTCCATCATGTGTAACATCAATATCAAGAACTCCACTTTGGTCAGGTACACTGCCTACTTTGGCGTATTCCTGTGTAACAATTTCCCTTGCCTCTGTATGTATCTGGTTGCACGACTCAATGGATTTATTTGTAATCAGTGAGGTATATTTATTAAATGTCTGCAGAGTCATAAAAGGCAAATTACACACAGCATTTCTACGAATGAAGGATGCATGTCCACCACCTGCAAGCATTTCGGCATATACCATCCTACCAGTTGCAGCATTCAGTGTCTCGTACCAACTGGGTTTTTCCAACACTACTTGCTTACACTCAGTACAGTTTGCACTAACAAGTGTCTCTAGGTGATGGTGATCAAATATAAAAGTGACTTTATTACTAAAACATTCTTGACTAAACATACACTTCATAATAACCTCAAAATTACAACGTTCCATCAATACCATATGATTTTCCTCTATAACAGGATTTAATGGCTGCAATAAGGACACTCGCCTTGTAGCACTTGATATATCATGTACACTATCACTTTCAACAAATATTTCACCGTCTTCAGCTGTAGATGTGCTGGGGTTAGCTGAGCTGGTGACAGCTGAGACAGGGTCAGCTGAGCTACATGATCTATGTCAAGTAAGGCAACAGCGGCACTTCTCCGCTCCATGTTATATTACCCCATTCCAAACTACCATTCCTCCATTTCCCCCCAAACTACTTCTTAAATCACAACCAAAACTTCGCCTTGAAGCCAAACATGAGGCCTTAAGCTGTACTGATAACTTAGTCACAGCACACTCTCGCAAATTATTTACGTTGATGGTTCTGTTCACCAATCCACTGGTGCAGCGGGTAGTGCTGTTGTCGTACAGAGTGATGGCTCTCTTAAAGAATTGGAGCACGCATCAATAATTGGGCCTCTACCCTTCAGACAGAACTGTTTGCCATACTCCTTGCACTGAAATGCATCTATGTATCAAAGATTGACAGTTTAATTGTAACTGATTCTCTGTCATCCATAAATGCTCTCAACTCATTAAGCATAAATTGTGGCATGCTTGTGTCAGAAGCCAGACACAGGTATGGTAGGATTGTGGACAGTGGAGTCAGAGTGCACATGCTGTGGATTCCATCTCACATTGGTCTTCGGATGCATGATAGAACTGATAAATTGGCTAAGCTGTATGCTTTCACCCCTCAAGGAAGGTTCCTTGATGTGGTGAGGGGCTCTTGATTTAGGGAATTGGATCTGAGCTCCAGTTCCCGAATTAAGCCTGAATGCCTTCACATCCCCCCCCCAGGCGCTGTATAATCCTCCGGGTTTAGCGCTTCCCCCTTGATTATAATAATAATAATGTATGCTTTCAAAGAGGGAGTAGATTACAATCTTGGCTTGTCAGGTAGTAGTTTGAGAACAATAATACGAAAAGAACTTCAACTGAATTTTATTGACTTAAAATTCAGGGAGATTGGCACCAGTCAGTCCATCTATCATCATTCTATCATGCAGGAGGAGCCACATGTGTATGGTGCATCCAACAAAATAAGCAGACTCTTAGATGTCACTACCGCCCAGCTCCGGCTGGGTTGCAAGTATCTTTGGCAGGTTAAATCACCACCACCAGATGTAGACCAAACGAATTGTCACACCCTGCGTCATTATGTACTGGAGTGCGATAAAATTAATGAAATTAGAAACAACTCACTCAGAAGTGTTCAAGAAATAGCAAAGTATTTTATCCGCAGTGGTATATTACAGACCATTCAGGAGAAATATCCTGACTTTGCTAGCTGTAAATAAAGCATTACCACATGTGTGCGTGTGCGCGTGCGTGCGTGCGTGCGTGTGTGTGTGTGTGTGTGTGTGTGTGTGTGTGTGTGTGTGTGTGTGTGTGTGTGTGTGTGTGTGTGTGTGTGTGTGTGTGTGTGTGTGCACTCACCTAGTTAAGATTGCAAGGGTCGAGTCCAAACCCCGTGTGTGTGTGTGTTTGTGTGTACTCACCTATTTGTACTCACCTATTTGTGGTTGCAGGGGTCGAGTCTTAGCTCCTGGCCCCGCCTCCTCACCGGTTGCTACTGGGCCCTCTCTCTCCCCGCTCCATGAGCTTTATCAAACCTCGTCTTAAAACTGTGTATGGTTCCTGCCTCCACTACGTCATTTTCTAGGCTATTCCACTGCCTGACAACTCTATGACTGAAGAAATACTTCCTAATATCTCTCTGACTCATTTGTGTCTTCAACTTCCAATTGTGGTCTCTTGTTTCTGTGTCCCCTCCCTGGAACATCCTGTCTTTGTCCACCTTGTCTATTCCACGCAGTATTTTATATGTCGTTATCATGTCTCCCCTGACCCTCCTGTCCTCCAGTGTCGTCAGGCCGATTTCCCTTAATCTTTCTTCATAGGACATTCCCCTTAGCTCTGGAACTAACCTTGTCGCAAACCTTTGTACTTTCTCTAGTTTCTTGACGTGCTTTATCAAGTGCGGGTTCCAAACAGGTGCTGCATACTCCAGTATGGGCCTGACATACACGGTGTACAGTGCCTTGAACGATTCCTTACTAAGGTATCGGAATGCTGTTCTCAGGTTTGCCAGGCGCCCATATGCTGCAGCAGTTATCTGATTGATGTGTGCTTCAGGAGACATGCTCGGTTTTATACTCACCCCAAGATCTTTCTCCTTGAGTGAGGTTTGCAGTCTTTGGCCACCTAGCCTATACTCTGTCTGTGGTCTTCTGTGCCCTTCCCCTATCTTCATGACTTTGCATTTGGCAGGATTAAATTCGAGAAGCCATTTGCTGGACCAGGTGTCCAGTCTGTCCAGGTCTCTTTGAAGTCCTGCCTGGTCCTCATCTGATTTAATTCTCCTCATTAACTTCACATCATCTGCAAACAGGGACACTGAGTCTAACCCTTCCATCATGTCGTTCACATATACCAAAAATAACACTGGTCCTAGCACCGACCCCTGTGGGACCCGCTCGTCACAGGTGCCCACTGTGATACATCATTACGTACCATGAATCGTTGTTGCCTCCCTGTCAGGTATTCTCTGATCCATTGCAGTGCCCTTCCTGTTATTTGCGCCTGATGCTCTAGCTTCTGCACTAATCTCTTGTGAGGAACTGTGTCAAAGGCCTTCTGTGTGTGTGTGTGTGTGTGTGTGTGTGTGTGTGTGTGTGTGTGTGTGTGTGTGTGTGTGTGTGTATGAGTGTGTGTATGAGTGTGTGTGCATATGAGTTTGTATGTGTGTGTGTGTTTGTGTTTGTGTGTGTGTGTGTGTATGAGTTTGTGTATGTGTGTGTGTGTGTGTGTGTGTGACTCAACAATCAACATTTGCACCAATAACTTATTGCAGTTGTGACCGTGTGTGGAAGTGTGAATTGCTCATTACTCTATAATTTGTTCATGATTGTACCCATGTATAAAGGTAAGTAACCATTCTTACAGGATTCATTACCTTTGTACCTAGTTCAATTGTGTGTTAATCAAGGGGAAGCGCTAAACCCGGAGGATTATACAGCGCCTGGGGGGGATGTGGAAGGCATTCAGGCTTAATTCGGGGAACTGGAGCACAGATCCAATTCCCTAAATCAAGAGCCCCTCACCAACATCAAGGAACCTTCCTTGAGGGGGTACCTAGTTCAGCTATCAAAACTTTGGGGGCCCAGTCCCTGGACCCATTACGTACCTCTGTAATCTGTAAATACCTTTGTAACTTGTCATGATTGTGACTAGACCTACCTGGAGTTCATTACCTTTGTAAATTGTGAGTTCATTACCTTTGTAAATTGTGAGTTCATTACCTTTGTAAATTGTGAGTTCATTACCTTTGTAAATTGTGAGTTCATTACCTCTGTAACTTGCTCAGCTATCAAAACTTTGGAGTCCAGTCCCTGGACCAATTATGTACCTCTGTAATCTTTTGACTACCGCCCACAGGATGGGTATGGGGTGCATAATAAACATATTAAACTAACTAATGAGCTGTGGTCGGCTGAGATGGTGACAGCTGAGCTGGGGACAGTGGTGGCCACATCTGGGTTGGCCATGTCTAGGGTGGCCGCAGGAAATATGGTCATTTGTGGTGAGGTTGTCACATATGTAACCACAGGTGTGGTCAAGACAGATGTATACATGGGTGAAGGCGTGGTCACTGTATTATTATTATAATCAAGGGGGAATCGCTAAACCCGGAGGATTATACAGCGCCAAGGGGGGGGGGATGTGGAAGGCATTCAGGCTTAATTCGGGGAACTGGAGCACAGATCCAACTCCCTAAATCAAGAGCCCCTCACCAACATCAAGGAACCTTCCTTGAGGGGTTGGTCACTGTAGCCAAAGTGGTGGTGGCCACAGATGAGTCACCTAGTTTACGCTTCATTCCACGGCCACGTGGGGTGGCCACATCTGGGATGGCCACGGTGATGCTGCCAGCATCTGGGGTGGCCACGGTGATGCTGCCAGCATCTGGGGTGGCCACGGTGATGCTGCCAGCATCTGGGGTGGCCACGGTGATGCTGCCAGCATCTGGGGTGGCCATCGAGGTGCTGGCTACACAGGTCATCTTACGCTTTCGCTTTACTTGTTCAACAAGTGACTGGGTTTCAGAAACATCAATTATTTCGCCAGCAGTAAACAATGTGTGGTGCTGAGCAGTGTTGTGGTGATGGCAGCCACGAGTCATCTACATGGGTTTAGAACAGGTCGCTCCTGTCTGTCTCAACTATTGGATCACTACGACAAGGTCCTAAATGCACTAGAAGACAAAAAGAATGCAGATGTAATATATACAGACTTTGCAAAAGCCTTCGACAAGTGTGACCATGGCGTAATAGCGCACAAAATGCGCGCTAAAGGAATAACAGGAAAAGTCGGTCGATGGATCTATAATTTCCTCACTAACAGAACACAGAGAGTAGTCGTCAACAGAGTAAAGTCCGAGGCAGCTACGGTGAAAAGCTCTGTTCCACAAGGCACAGTACTAGCTCCCATCTTGTTCCTCATCCTCATATCCGACATAGACAAGGATGTCAGCCACAGCACCGTGTCTTCCTTTGCAGATGACACCCGAATCTGCATGACAGTGTCTTCCATTGCAGACACTGCAAGGCTCCAGGCGGACATCAACCAAATCTTTCAGTGGGCTGCAGAAAACAATATGAAGTTCAACGATGAGAAATTTCAATTACTCAGATATGGTAAACATGAGGAAATTAAATCTTCATCAGAGTACAAAACAAATTCTGGCCACAAAATAGAGCGAAACACCAACGTCAAAGACCTGGGAGTGATTATGTCGTAGGATCTCACCTTCAAGGACCATAACATTGTATCAATCGCATCTGCTAGAAAAATGACAGGATGGATAATGAGAACCTTCAAAACTAGGGAGGCCAAGCCCATGATGACACTCTTCAGGTCACTTGTTCTATCTAGGCTGGAATATTGCTGCACTCTAACAGCACCTTTCAAGGAAGGTGAAATTGCCGACCTAGAAAATGTACAGAGAACTTTCACGGCGCGCATAACGGAGATAAAACACCTCAATTACTGGGAGCGCTTGAGGTTTCTAAACCTGTATTCCCTGGAACGCAGGAGGGAGAGATACATGATTATATACACCTGGAAAATCCTAGAGGGACTAGTACCGAACTTGCACACGAAAATCACTCACTACGAAAGCAAAAGACTTGGCAGACGATGCACCATCCCCCCAATGAAAAGCAGGGGTGTCACTAGCACGTTAAGAGACCATACAATAAGTGTCAGGGGCCCGAGACTGTTCAACTGCCTCCCAGCACACATAAGGGGGATTACCAACAGACCCCTGGCAGTCTTCAAGCTGGCACTGGACAAGCACCTAAAGTCAGTTCCTGATCAGCCGGGCTGTGGCTCGTACGTTGGTTTGCGTGCAGCCAGCAGCAACAGCCTGGTTGATCAGGCGCTGATCCACCAGGAGGCCTGGTCACAGACCGGGCTGCGGGGGCATTGACCCCCGAAACTCTCTCCAGGTAAACTCTCTCCAGGTAATGCTTAAGACAGCAAGATTTAAACATTCTGCTTTGCCTCATGGAGGAAGTGGCAAGGAAGCAAAAGTACTAGGTCAGCTTTTCCTTTGTGCTGGGGGCAGTGACAGCGTGGGGCGTTGTGGCACCTTCAGATTACTTTTGACTCTATTGAGAGTGACACTGACGCCAGGATAACCAACAAAGAACGATCTGTGCGTTAGTGTGAACAAAGGATCTCATAAAACACAATAAACACTTAAGAAAAGTGTGATCAGCTTCTTTAGTGATAAGATTGTGAACAATAAAGACAAATCTTGTGTAACATAGTGTACCAGTGTGCGTATTCCTAGACTATGGAAGACGTGGACATCCAAGGACATTGCAGCTTCTATCAAGTCACCGATATCTGTCGAAGGTGTGAAGGACACCATAGGTCACGCTACAAGAGCAAGGTAGGTTACAAATTTCTTGTAGTACGGGGGACTGCGCAGTTCTTGAGTCGCAAGGAGTTTGTAATCAACCTATAGTCGGCAGTTAGGTGCGGAACTTTTGAGTCCACACAAGTAAGTTTGTCAGCCATCAGTGAATGAAATATGCTGACATAACACCCCCTAGGGGTAATTTATAATCTTGCAAATTATAACTCATTACAGCCCGTTGAGAGATGATCATGACAACAATTCAAGACCTCGTCTGAAGGGGCGGCTGTGTAGACGATTTGCTGTCTTTTATCAGCTAAGTGTTCCCTTTATTTAAATTTAAAATTAAGCTTAACTGGTAATGCCATATCTCAACAACCAGTATAGTAACAGAGAAGGCCAGTATAGTAACAGAGAAGACCAGTACAGTAACAGAGAAGGCCAATATAGTAACAAAGAAGACCAGTATAGTAACAGAGAAGACCAGTATAGTAACAGAGAAGACCAGTATAGTAACAGAGAAGGCCAGTATAGTAACAGAGAAGACCAGTATAGTAATGGAGAAGGCCAGTATAGTAACAGAAAAGACCAGTATAGTAACAGAGAAGGCCAGTATAGTAACAGAGAAGACCAGTATAGTAACAGAGAAGGCCAGTATAG